>JACTTY020000029.1:4230000-4332746 GCA_014595695.2 Epargyreus clarus clarus
CACATATACCGAATTTGATAAAATTATCAAAACTAAGCGGTTAATTACAAGCGGAACCGCAGACAAAGCTATCTTAAAGATGTGGGTAACGATGACGGCGCCTGACCGACGCTTGTATAATCGTTACATGACATACAACACGTACATAGATTCGTGATTTATGGTGTTGATGAGGTAATTAGTTATGATATTGAAAAAAAATACTGTGGAGGGTAATGTTATAGAGCGTATGTACATTGTACGTATGTGTAATTTTTTCGCACGCCCTACTGCTCAAACGGCTTAATGAATTTTAACGTAATGAGGTATCGGTAGATACGTCTTAATTGTGTTATTGACATAGACTACATCTTTTTCAAGCAGTCGGTTTTTGTTCTTATATTAATTAGTATATCTTGCCACTTGTAGGTAGAATAACTATTAATTGTAGAGTTTTATAAAATGCTTAAAATACTTTTTATATTAATTTAGATTGCTCGAAGCTTCTATTAGGAAAATCACTGTTTGGAAATAGATCTTCCGTAAATAATACAAGAAGTATTCATGCAATCCTATGCAATCCATTTTTTATGAGACTGCAGTCTCAAATCGAGCAAATCATCCACGTGATAGTAAGTGATCACTGCCGCCCATGGACATCTCTTAGGATCATCGCTTAGGATTTGAACCCCGTACCTCTAACGTGAGATCAAACTCTATACTCCATTTGAAGGTGGTAAAACCCTTTTTAGTTCGGCTCCGGCGGCACCACAGCCACAACATATTTTTGCCTTATAACAACAGCGTTAAGCGCTGCTGTGTTCTGGTTTGAAGAGTGTGGTAAGGGAGACATACTCTTCCGAGGCGTTCCAGCTTAGTCCTCAGGGATAGCGGATTACAGATGTCCATGGGCGGCAGTAGCCACTTACCATCAGGTGGACTGCATGCTCGTCTGCTAATCCCATATTATAAAAAAAAATACTGTGGCCGTGGATGTATAACCTTCCTTGTTACTAAGTCATTATAGAGATCTAATCAAGCATTATTGATTAGTCTCGTCATCTCTACAAATCTACGACAATAGCGGCGCCCGACCGTCGCAACAGAATGGTTAAATGATCCGAAACGGTTGAAATGCACTCAATGGAATGCAAGTGCATTGTGGGATGCTGTGGGCTAAATAAAATGCATCTTTGTTATCAGACGGTATTGAGTTCTGGAGCCTGTTAAAAAATCTTGGTATTATTATTGGTAGTTGAGATTTATTTGGTTATATTAAAAGTAATTGAACAGTTATCCTGATGGTAAGGGGCCAATAACACTCTTGAATTATTATTTTTAGCAATAGCAATCAATTACAAATTATTATCTTCACATCTATAATTTTCAAAACACAATGAATAATTTATATAAACTACTAAAACTATTTCAAGTTCTTTGCTGTTTAAAAATTGCAAGAATTGGAATTTCCTATAGGTCCATTAGCATTATTATTATTTATTACTTTCTAAGCAAATTTCATTATATATGCCTTCCGACTTAGTCCTTGCAGATAATATCTTTGGTCTTTTTATAAGATGTCCAATTTAGCCCTTCAACATCAACCCATTACTGTCCCACTGCTGGGCACGGGTCTCCTCTCATAACGAGAAGGATTAGGCCATAGTCCACCGCGCTGGCCAAGTGCGTATTGGTAGACTTCACATACCTCTGAGATTTTTTTATAAATCTCTCAGCAGGTTTTCTTTCACCGTTTTCCAAGTGATAATTAATTTCAAATACGCACATAACTTTGAAAAATCAGAGGTGCCTGGGATTTCAACCTCGGACCTCTCGATCGAGAGGCCGAGTTTCTTAGCTTCTGAGCTTCACTATCAATTTAGCCCTTACGTACAATAAAAATATTTCGTAGACTACATAAAGTACACATAGTATTAGGTATAATAGATAAATAAAAAACATAATTTATGCCCTGACTATGTAAAGATAAAACCACAACTTAAGTACCTAAAATTTGTCGATTTATTTTATACTCCATAAATTTTAAAAATCTTAAGAAGGTTATAAAAGAGCTTACTAAAATTTTAGTGTATCAAATATATTTTGACTCGCCTATTTGTATCAAACATCTACACCTTTTAATCCCATAAATATAGTTCCATGGCATTTACGTCCCTATAAAATTAATCTCATAATTAATGGCTCTCAATGTGGTTATAAAAATATAACATTAATTCATTTATACATATAAAAATGTAACAAAATGTGTTATTCCATTAATTCTTAGAAGCGGTCGGCGTTTCTTTATTGGATTCTTGGGTTTGTGACAGTTCGGTAAACGAAGGTACGCCGAACCTTAACGCCACTATACAGGGGGTTGAAATTTCTTACAAACATATTTTTATAAGTATTTAATATTTTGTATATTGATCGGGAAGACAATTAAAATATACACCGGATATGCCTAATCATAATATTATATATATATATATTTATTTTTTATTTATTATTTCTAATACCTGTCAGTTGCCTTCTGATCATAATTTGGGCAAAAATACTGTGTGAAGTCATTATATTAAATACTCATATTTTCATTGTATATTCATTATAAAAAGGTATTCATTTAAATAGTAGGTACGTATTAAAAAAACGGAATAGTATGTCCTTAGTTATAAACGGACATAAAATGTCCTATTAACAACCGTTTATATCGTCGGTATAACTTATGGAAAACGCCAGGTGGTAAAAGCGTAATTTACGCAACAAAATAACGTATTTATCGCTATAATAACAAAATAATGTATTTATTTAACATATAAAACATACCAGATTCAATAAACTATTGATAATTTTTCAATGGTTTTTGGAATTACAAATTAAAACTTGCCCAAAATTGTCCAAAAAGGAGCACTCTGTACAACAATAAATGAAGTAGACGGCATGTCGGGTCGGTGTGACGGCTATTATAGTTATTTTTTTGATTGTGAACAAAACGAACTGAATGAATGCTGATGAATGAAATTCCTTGGACGCCTTAAGCGCCTCTATTTTGTAAAAAAAATACACTAACAAAGAACTTCCTCTGCCCAAGATTCTTGCGCCACACCAACTGATGTTGAATGGGTGGTTAAATCACGTCCTGCATTCCTAGAACATTCGGGTGGTTGAATTTATGGTAATCTTTATAGAAGCTTATATTAATGTGTAAGGTCACATTTTTTATTACACCTTACTGCGTTAGTTCAACATTATAAAAATAAATAAAATTAAAATTAGTTACAACCTTTCACTCGAATAATAATGCTGGCCACATATTTAATTGGTTGTTACGCTGTATTCGTGATAAAAAAACAAACAAAAGACAAAAGTGGATTATGGCGGGAAACGGCAGATGTCAAGGACGATGTTTGTCATGGAATTAATTAAAAATAACTTGCTGCATTCAAGTATTACATTGGAGATACCCCCAATAATTGTTAAAGATTGTTAGGTGCATGGTGCTTCTCCAGTTCATTTTATTGTATAAAATACTCTGGTTATGTGTGTTATAACTTTTCTTATGAACCTAAAATTTTCTAAACATTAAAATACTGTCACACAATTTCTAAACAAAACCATTGTTCAAATTGTACATGTACCTATGTCATACATTAGTAAAGATACTTCGCCGCCTTGAAATTGAATGAAGCCACAAATGGCTTATTTTAGTAAGTTCTTTTTTTGAATCCTTGACAAATAAAATCATTTTTAGAGAAAATTTACGAATAAATGACTAATTTACGTAATAATTACGTAATTTACGTAATAAATAAATAATTATTTCAAATATTTTAGGGACATTTTAGCGCGGAGACGTGGCAAAACTTTTTTACGCAACTATTTCAATTCTCAAAACTGGGTACATTTTCTTGTTAGGCGTGAGTAATCTTTACTAATCTATGACCTATGTAGGTACTTCAAATGTACGTAACCTAACAATTCAATAATACTATCTGTATACCATATAATATAGAAATGAACAAACGGAATGAAATTATTTGTATGTTATTTGGAATAATTACTTTCCTACTGACGTCATAACAAATTCATCATAAAATGAAACATGGTCTCATTAGTGAAATTCCGTAAGTATGAACATAATACATATCTCAAAATTGCCTTTTAAGGCACGGGTTAATGAGAAGAGTTTAGGCCTCAGTCTAGTCGTATCAAGTAAGCCTAAAATAGTGCGGATTGATAGACTACCCACCTTTGGACGTTTAAGGCAACTTTTTTCTGCGTTATTTCAAATCAACTTTTTTTTATAATATAAAATAGCAGACGAGCATGCAGTCCACCTGATGGTAAGTGGCTACTGCCGCCCATGGACATCTGCAATCAACCCCAGATAGGATTAGAATTTCCTACCTGAGAACTAAGCTGGAACGCCTCGGAAAAGTATGTCTCACTTACCACACCCTTTAAAACGGAACATAACAGCGCCTAACAGTGCTGTTATTGGGCAGAAATAGGTGTGGCGGTCGTGTTGCCGGAGTCGAGCCACAAAGGGTTCTACCACCTTCAAAATTCAATTCAAATGAACTCCAAAAAGTATTTTTATTTAGAGATCTTAGATTTTTATGTTGTTTTTTACAGTTAAAGCTATTGACGAGTGTCTAATACGCACATCTTTAGAAAATGGCCGAAATGACAGGCATAAATTTATGCCTACGATCATATTCGTCATTTCTATGATTTATACAGTAAAAATTATAAATAGCCCAATACACAATGTCAATACACAATTAAACCCAATTTTCAAGGTTATTAGGTTATTATATTAATCATATTTAAGGAAACTTTAACGTCAAATATTCATCCTAACCTATTTAAATTGGGGTTTTTACTCATAATCAATTACTTTCGTAATTGAAACCGTTAATAAATTTAAATAAGGTAAATACAGTCATTTCGTTCATTTTCTTGCTTTATTTTTACATCGAAATATACTATTTAGGAAATTTAATTATTTTATCAATTACGTACTTAAGTACAATTCGATTTTTTTTGTATGTTGTTACTCCTTTAACTTCTGAATTAAATTATAGTTTATTATTAATATAGATTAGTTTTTTTTATTGTTTACTTTAAAATCGCTCGTAGGAAAGATATTTTTAAATCAAATATATCAAATATATGAAAAATCCTATATCTTTTCTTTCACAGCAATGGTATAATACTAATTCTTGTTTCTAAAGAATATTTTAATAATAATTTCATAAAACATCCATCTTTTACATATAATGCGACAGGCAAAAGAAATTTTAATGTCCTCATTTTGATTTTCATCGTGGTTATATACTACGGTTGAAAGTTTTGATGGAATACCGATGAATTCATTATGACGTATATATAACGAAAATTATACATATATCCTTCCTGTATCATTTTCATATATAGCACAACTTTCACTTACAAATTATATTGTTAATTTAGACCTCGGAGTGGGCATCTCTACTGTACGGTGCAACGAAAAAACTTGGTAAATATAAATTAATTAAATATCATTCTGTCAATTAAGGTGATACGTATTTTATGTCGTTTACATTGTTGTATACAATGATTATATTGTTTATGTAGAAATGGGCGAGGAAAAAAAATACAACACTTTTAAAAGAAGTACAAATTTTATAGATACTTATAGCGCTTCTTCTCTATAAACTTAACTTCTTTATCAACTATTAAAAATACATTCAAAACACGGATTTCTAGATAGAGTATAATAGTTTAATAATCAGTTTATTCCATCAAGAATGCTTTTAACATTTTGTAAAAATGCAATTGAGTGCACCCACGTAGTCGCCTACGGGCCAAGCCTCGGAGGCTGTTATATTTTACTAGTGATGAGAGTTTAGTTTTAATGTCTGGTAAAATATTCTCTACGGTGATTTAATGCTATATATTAAATAACAATATTAATGGATACAACAAAAATCTATGACGATCGATACGTATACTAAAGATATTTTGTTTCGAAAAAATAGGTCGTTAGGTTTTATAAATTATTATTTTATTTGATGAGATTTAATTTTATTTCAAAAACAGTATCCTCTTTATTTTCGATCCATTAACGTAAGCATAATATAATGTTTACAAAATATTACGGAAATAATTACGACTAATAACTCAACGTAATTATACTTAATTAAATACGGTATTGAACAATCGGTACATCTCTACCGCATGTTTCTATGGCATTGTGGGAAGCTGCGCAGCGTCCGCGACACTACGCCATCTGCGCCGGCGCCTGCCTCTCGGCGCCGGCGATAGGTGAGAAAATCTCTCCGCCTCACCACACGCAAACACTAGTGCATTGTTATGTTCACGTACTCTACCTACACACTGACAGCCTCTGTGAGGCGATGACAAATGTTGTACAGCATTTTGTTTGTATGTTTCTTGTACGTTTGACTGCTAATTTTATTTTGGGGTATAAATGTGTGGATTTAGACGAATTTTCTAAATACATTTTAGTCTTACGGCTATTTATTAATGTTCGTTGCATATAAATCTTAATTCAAAAGCTTTTATGTTTCATTATTGGTTATTTATGGCTTATAAGGTAGCGTTTAGTTTTAAATTAGTTTTATAATTCAATCGTCATGACCCAGTAAATAGTAAGAAAAAGCCAATTCTGAGGTATCTTCTCTAATGTTTTAACAAATTCTATGAAGTTCTTATCTTGAACAAATCTCAGCACAATTGCTTGTAAACAGATGGTCGTCTTATCACTATCATTGTATTTGTCAAAACAGACAATAAACGTCTTAGGCGGCATTGTCAACAGTGTAAGCTGAAACACGTGTGCGAGGTGTCTGCTCTGGCAAAAAGCGCTGATAGTAACGGTTCTATGACGAAGGCGCGGTGTGTGAGACTGTGAGTCATCTCGTTCATTGAGCAGCGCCGGAGCGGTCCATTGAGCGCTCATTACCGCTTCGCCGGCCGGTCCTGCGCACACGCACTGCGCGTCGCTCGCGGACCACTAACACCGACGCACTGCCTACGACATGGTGGCCCTCATCTCGCGATACAACGTGAGTTAAGCCTACGACTTCCTCTCGATTCAAACCTACGACATAAAATCGCCTCGGGCCGCACGCAAATTTATTCGAGCACCGTTTATTTAATTTTCAATATTTTGTTGCAGATGGAGAATTTATCGAAATCGTGCGTGTGGCTCTTCGCCGCTGCACTCTTGGCAGCCTGCGGTGTTAGCGCCGGCGTCAATAAAAGACCGTTCACGCCGTCCGATTCGATTTTAGACATCATTGACACGGAGCAAGTCGAAAAAATATTGGCGGCTCGCAGACGAACCGAAGAAGCGTCGGGTTCGTCGTACGTGCAACGAAATGAGCTTGGGGAAGGAAGCTCCGAGACCATGGTGGTGTCGGTACCGGAGCAGGAAGACGTTACAGAGTTACCCTCGGGAATAGATTACCGTAACATTCTTAAGTCTTCAAAAAATGCACTCGTGGTTACCAAAAAGGAATATCTCAAGGAAGACTGGTGTAAGACGGAGCTCCTGGTTCAGAAAATTCGCGAACCGGGCTGTTTACCGACTACTGTGATTAATAAGTTTTGTTACGGTCAGTGCAATTCGTTTTATATCCCGAGGGGGCCGAGACGGCGGGAAGGCAACGACGAGCGCCCGCCCCCAGCTTTCAGGTCGTGCTCGTTTTGTAAGCCTAAGAAGTTTACCTGGATCACTGTGACGCTACGCTGTCCCGGCCAAAACCCGCCCACGAGACGTAAGCGACTGCAGAAGATCAAACAGTGCAAGTGTTTACCGGTGGGAGTCAACTGATGTTGGTTCGACGACAGACCCTCTGCAGCAGGGGCGGTTTGTCCGTCTAGTGGCGTCTAGAAGACGACGAGGCGAGTCACAGGAGTGCGACACGAGAGCAGTTTCGACGAGCGAAAGTGAATAGCAAAAACGAAAAGCATGCACCGACGGACGTATTTGTGTTGTACCTGTGCTTGGTACAGAGTTAGTGTTTTAGTGTACTGAACGACCAGTAAAACAGTTCGCGTGCTCTCATACGTCAATAGAGATGACGTCATGTGATGCATATATTAGATGCTGTGAAAACTCGAATATCGCGGTCGTTGCAAAGCTTTAATTGTCTGTAGTGATATCGATTAGCTGGTGTCAGTAGCAGTGATTGTGGGATGACCTTGCATTCAATTAATACTTTTATTCGGTAAGCGTGGTTGTGGAAAAATTTATAACCATGTTGCGTAAGTAAACGGAAAATCTAGTGATTGCCCCGTAATTATTATAAAACGTGTATGTCTTATATGTTGCTACAGAATTAGTGTGATATTAGTAATAGTGATGTTACTGTTGTAGTGCGTTGAATTGTACAGCGAAAATTATTGTTTTTATTTATTTTTGTAATTATTTAATTTTAACGACCATGCTAATACTGTAGCTAAACCGAATACGCTTATAAATCGTAATTAAATGTAGGATTAGGTTTTAAGTAAGATAATTAATATAAATAGGAGGTTCACATTGTAATTCATATTGAAATAACAAATTTCAAATTGAAATGTTAGTAGATTGATATTAAGTGATCTCTCAATGGCTCTCAACTTCATTCTAATATTTAACATAACTGCATTCAGAACTAAGAAAAAGTCTTGGCAACTTATTATATTGATGACCCAGTAATTGTAGGTCTCTACAGAAATGCTATTGGATTACGTTCGTTGTCTGGCAGGAATAATTTTGTTAATATAGATTTTTCTTCATGTTTGAATTTTTATGGTGTATGTGTGTATGTAGATTCATGATTATCAATTAGTATCAATATAAACAAGGTCGTTAAAATTTTCCATTTATTTTGAAAATCTCATTAAAAATTTGAAATTGAATTTGAAAAAAATCATGTTTTAAATTTTTCACCAATGTTTCTAAAATAGGTAAAAATTAAAGTTCGCTTGCCTATCCGTCAAAGATCAAACTCGTAAGAAAAATCATATTTGAAATATCAAAATTATTTATTTAACAAATCATATCGCATGTTTTGTTAAATAAACGATTTTGTTTTTATGTTCACTCTTTTATTTTCTTAATTAAAAATATAATGTACCTTCTTGTAATGATTAAAAATGCCTTAATATTGCAAATCTAAAGTTATGAATCTATAATTATAATTTTATCATTTTTATTTCTTTTTGGTAATTCAAGCAAATTGTAACTTAGATCGATTGTAAGCTTGTCTGTACCAAGCAAAAGTAGTACTTACTGAAAATACCAAAATCGTACTAGAATCTGTTGTTGAATTAATGATTTTTAGTTTCTTGCCAATTCAGTTTGAAATTCAGTTCAAAGTAATTTACAGGCAATTTAAGAAATTTTGCGTAATCAAATCAAGATTTTCATTTTTCTAAAATCTTATATAACCATTACTTAAAATATTAAATGACATAATTTTCCGGTTCCTTTTTTCTCTTTTTCTTTGGTTCTCACTTTTTATGTTGTAAATATAAAATTGTATATTATTTTAACTATGTATGATAATAGATTAGATACCTACGCGACGCGTAGATCCGTTCATTACCCGTAGACGACGCTGGAATGCTTCATGTCCCAATCTGGATACGGGCCGCCGTTCAGGATACGAAGGCTGGGTCCACCTTACTGACTAAATGGTCAACAGCGTGGAGACCAGAAATTCGTACTAGTTGACTACTATTTTCATTACATTTTAATATGATATGAAAAGCATGTTATATTGTTCTGTAAGACATTTCACGTAACCATGTTTTCACAATTAACATTCATAGTTCTGTATTAGAATATTTAAGTATGTGAAAGATCAAAGTATCATATGTATGTATTATTTATCTTCGTAATACGGTCCATTTATTACAGGCATTCAACGTGTCAGACAAAACTATATTTTCTAGACCATATTTTACCAGACACAGCTTGTTTCTGCGCGTTGGCGTTACGAAACATATAAATACATTTATATATATTGTACACAGAGAAATGATTTTGTTTTATTACGGCCCGTGCCTGACACGTTCTATGTCTGTAGCTAAAATGCACCATATATTCCATAACAAACGAGACTTGGAAAATTGTTATATTTGTTCTTGTTGTTTTATTTTAGAAAACAAACAATTTACAATGTTATACTTATTTCCATTACATATTCATGAAATTTCATCAACATTAAATGTTTTGTAAAAAGTATTTTGTATTTCTTTTGTTTCTCGGTGTGTGTATCTTTCATTACTGAAACTTCTATTACATATTATCATAGAATAACGTTCTATAGAATATTGAATTGTCCACTGCTCAAAAATTCTTTGTATTGATTTTGTTTCTTGTTGTTTGTATCTTTTATTACTGAACTTCCATCATATCGTGGCCACTGTCACCCATGAGCATCTGTAAGCAACACCAAATAGTATTCGAGTGCTACTATAACTACTACTATTTTCTGTTCTAGTTATGTGTTAAGACACCTTTAGCTTTTTACTTTACTTTGGCATAACATAACAGCACTTAACACTGTTGTTATATCTAAGAAACAGGTGTTACAGTACTTATAAATACAAGACAGAGGTCCATCTCTACTTTTATCTTTACCTCATAGCAACCCGACTGCAGTGTGTAATGTTTCTCAACCATTTTATGTATTTGATAGGCTCTACAGCCATAACAGCTTGACAGACTTTATCCCATAAAGTATTGTAGGCTTGGTCGTAAGTAATGACTGACATAGCCTCTACTTTTAAGCAGTCGGGTATTTTTTCTTATACTTATATTTAGGTTAGGATAGGTTGGGTACAGATATAATAAATAAAACATCCGATATAGAGACATTTAGTTTATTAGCCAAATAGATACAGCACAAGTCGCCATCTTAAAAAACTATCTATAATAAAATACATCTCTTGTTGTATGCCTTGATGTTTATTGAAAGTTTAATATTGTAATTTAAAGTCAAATGACTTTATTTATTTATTTAATAAGTTTTTGTACACAAGAAATCATACAATACAGAAGACATAGAAACAAGGTACAAAGGATTGCTTATTCCACAATGCAATTTCTTCCAGCAACCCTGGGACAGGGACTTTATGTTACATAATTATACTGGTTACCATCCAGAGTTATAGCTTTTAGCTCTAAACTCTAGGTTCTAAGTTCTTTAAATTCTTAGATCCTGAAATCAAATTTGACCCTACATTTTGAAAGCCAGATGCAAGCTGTGCAAGTAAATATCATAGATAGTGCGCATTTAAAAAGCAGAACTAATTTTAGTACATATATTGCCATTCAGTTTTATTCCTATCACACACACAAACACACTTATTTATCGTTCATCGTACAATCTCGCTGCCACACATCCTTATGATTTAGTATGATTCTGTACTGCGGAAATTTTAGTACAGGGAATAAGTGTAGCGTTCTTTAAAGCAGTTCATTCGGTACCATTTGTACTTTGATTAGTTCTTCTCAACCGACTTTCAGGAAAGTTCATCTTTAAATCTAATAGAGGTAACAGCGACTTTAGATGTTAGCCACTGCCGCCCATCATCATCATCATCAACCCATCACTGTTCCACTGCTGGGCACGGGTCAAGTGGCCAAGTATATTTGTTAAGATTTATCAAGTTTGCAGATTTCCTCAAGATGTTTTCCTTTACCGTTAAAGCAAGTTATAATTACTTTCTATGCAATTATCTTTGAAAAATCAGACGTTCGTGTGCGTGCCTGGGATTTGAACCTCGGACCCCTCGATCAAAATGCCGATTTCTTAACCACTAGGCTATCACTGCCGCTCCTAGACATATGTATTTATTCTCAGATGGTCTGAGATTGGTTTGATGTCGCTACTCCTAAAGACTGTATTTTAATGCTTCAAAATGCATACCTTTACATTAACTGCTAAAAGGTTTTCCAAAGATCTTTCATATCCCGCAAAAACTAACAGGTGTAATAATGTTATGGTTTAATGTCACATACACACATGTCATTCATCACCTTCATGCATGAAGACCTGGTATCGTATGAGGTAGCGGGTTGGTTGGTTGGAAATGTATTTGTACTATATAACCGTGAAAACATTCATACACACTTTCACACCCACACATACAAATACATGCATCGTTCTTACATTGACACATGCAACCACGCGCACATACATGAGCTTATAACTAATGTAATATTTATCGAAGTGGCGAATTTGCAATCTCCCTTTTGCTAAAGGACATGGTTGCAGCATTTGGATCCAGCAAGTGAGTGAAATTGCCGTGCATCATGCAGTCCATCTGATAAGTGGTCTCTGTCCATAGATTCTTGTAGCCAACCGTAAGATGAAGTCCTACTGTCTTTAATGGCTGGATACAAATGTCGCCACTCCTTGAGGATTCAGATGACAGCCTCTTCTGCTAGTAAGTCTGGCTATCACACGTTTTATATCATCACAGATCATCTGCGGAATACGTGTGACGGTGGTACCTACCCATTCGAATGCGTGCAGCCGATTCTACCACCAGTATCACTCACACACTTCACACTCCACACCACACCCTGCCGGAGTCGAACCACAGTGGGTTCTACCACCTTCAAGCCTACGTTCCAACACATGCTATGGCATATTGTTGCGAAGTAATTAACACTAATTTTTATTTATCACTTGTCAAGTATCATACACATATTGCACTTACAAATACACTGCGTTGATATCCATATACCTACAGTCTACACATTTGACATCAGTTTAAGCATTATAACTACCAATATTATTACTAATTTCACACGCAACGTTTAATATTGTTAAACATTATAATATGCAGTCCACCTGATGGTAAGTGGCTGCTGCCGTCCATGGACATCTGTAATCAACCCCAGATAAGATTATACTTCTATCTGAGGTCGGCCACAAGTGTACTGCTACCCCTGAGGTCTAAGCTGGAACGCCTCGGAAAGTATGTCTCCCTTACCACCCCCTTCAAACCAGAACGCAGCAGCGCTTAACTGTTGTTATTGGCAGAAACGGGTGTGGCGGTGGTGCTGCCGGAGTCGAACCACAGTGGGTTCTACCACCTTCAAGCCTACGTTCCATCAAATGCACATTGTTGCGAAGTAATTAACACTAATTAAAATTTATCGTTTCTCAAGTACCTATCATACACATATTGCACTTACAAATACACTGCGTTGATATCCATATACCTACAGTCTACACATTTGACATCAGGTTAAGCATTATGACTACCAATATTATTACTAGCTTCACACGCAATGTTTCACATTGTTCCCATGTATCATGGGATGCTTACGCAATCTACACATGGATTTTATCCCGATAGATCTCTACTAACATTGTCAGTATGACGACTTCACTGGTACATTATTTACAAGGAGCATCTTTAACGATCGTACATTGGTGATGCAAAGAAAAATTAAGGAATATTAAATTTATGTTCGATTTTGTAATTATGTAATTTTTAACTCAATCAATAAAACATTTATTACAATTAATTAAATTTCCATGTACGATACATAATTATAATTTTCATTTTCATCTCATTCACACCTTCCCAGACAAGTAGATATTACAATTTTATAAATATTTAATTTATACCAAAATTACATTGTTTTTGGAATATATAAATTATATTTAAATTACACAAAATCAAATCAAAGTTTCTATATTTTAGTTTTATAAATATCAAAGAAATTACTGTAAGAATCTATTGTTCATGTTCACTGTTTTACGCCTAATATTTAGGGTTATCTTAGAATTTCGATAATTCTATTGAGAAATTATTTGAATTAATTTTCAATGACACCTTTTCTATGCATCACACAATGTCACTATCTCCGTGTACCCTTAAAACTATTCATATGAATTATTAACCAATATGTAGCATACATGAGGCGTGCAGACCATCTGATCCGCTCGTGCCGCCTGAACATTTGTGATCACCCCCAAAGAAGACGCTTGAGGCTGATCACAGATGAATAGCTACTCCTAAGGACTAATTTGGAATGCCTGAAGTGGATATTTTCATTACCACACCCTTTGAACCAGAACAAAGCATGAATGACACCTGAAGAGTCGCTGATGTATAACTCGGTTAGAAGAAGAGCTGTGATTTTACCAAGTGCTAGGATGTTTACAATGTCTGCAGGAAGGTCAAAGGGTTATGACACGACCGCGACCCTTTGGCTTTTGTACATTACGGTGTGTGTGTGTCTGTATACATGCTCTGCACACAGAAGCTTTAGGAGGCGAACAGAGATGTTTAGAAACGCACTAACTCAGAGAGGATATCTTTATCTTCCATATTTGGCTAGGGAACCAGCCAGTGATCTTCAACAGCATCGGCGTGTGTGTATGCCCTGAGTGCAGACACAGCTAGAGAAGTAGAAAGAGGATTACAAACTCAGGGAATATATCTCCATCTTCATCGTACGCGTTTAGCGAGGGAACAAGTTGTAATGTTCTACATAAAACAATAGCCTGGAGCTCCAACTACTTATGTTCTACTTCAAAGAGTTCGTTGTATAATATATACATATTTACATTATGACTACCAAACTACTGTACTAAGACGAGGTTTGAACGGCAATTCTTGAAAAGTAACCTCTTATACGTATAGTTACTATTATTTAATTACATATCAATGAAAACGTAAACAATAAAAATAATTATAACATAATAATCTCAAACGAAAAAGGAATATAATTAATTATATACATAATTCAATTTTCAATAGGGACGAAAGGGTCTTTCATAAGGGATTAAATATCAGGGTCAGTTTATATGGATGTCACAACGCCTTTCGGTAAATCAAATATTCTACATGAATATAATAAATTACTCTATTTTATTAATTCATATTGAATACTTGGCTTGATCATTTCTTATCTTTTCTTTTTCTCTCTCCTATAGCGACAGTTCTTAATGTCACATTGTCCGCTAGCACGTTTGCATGCATGTTTCGTCGATACACGCATGCAAATATGCTGAAAAGTGCATGAATGCGCATGACGCATTCAAAACGGACTCCGCTGCAGGGTTATTTGGACTTTTTATCTTTTAATGATTAAATTAAATGTAAACGTAAATATTTATTTAATATTCGCCAAGATTTTCCACCAAACGAGGTGATCGTGTTTGGGGAGCGTCCACTAATCTCAATTTGAAGATTTTTATATTTGCAAGGTGTTTAAAAAACTTTAATAGCGTGATTCAGAAACGTATGTCGTCATCTCTCTGCGCACATTTTCTCGATTGCATTTTGAATTTATATTAATAACATTTAATATTTACATATTGATATTCATTGTCATTCATTTAATATGTAACTTTTTGTAGTAATATTAGCATAAGAAGCTTGCTTTTACCGTTCATTCCCCGTATCTACTATTATTATAGATCTTTGGTTTTCGTTCGTTCGTTTTGCCCAAAATGTACAATTGTAGGGCGCTTACAGACTAAACTAATGTTAATAACAGCATTGTGTTCCGTTTATATCTTATATATTACATCAAGATCATAAGACTAGGTATGTATCTTAAACTAATTTTAACAATCATTTCTTAGTTAGGGTATCACTGAGACATTAGGTAATGGCTGTATCGCTTTGATAGACTGAACTTTAGAGTTTCATAGTATTGCACAATAGTAAAACGAAGATGTAGTTAAATTAGTAAATGATCTTGAACATAATATTTCTTTTTATAATATAGCAGTAGCAGACGAGCATGCAGTCCACCTGATGGTAAGTGACTACTGCCATGGACATCTGTAACAGCCCCAGATAGGACTCGATATTCCTAGCCTGAGTTCGGCCACAGATGCACCGCTGCCCCTGAGGACTAAGCTGGAACGCCTCGGAAAAGTACGTCTCCCTTACCACACCCTTCAAACCCCAACACAGCAACGTTTAACATTGCTGTTATGAGGCAGAAATAGGTGTGGCGGTGGTGCCACCGGAGTCGAATCACAAAAGATTCTACCACCTTGGTAAGTGATCACTGCCGCCCATGGACATATGTGACCACATAGAACAGGAACAGGAACAGTTCTACACGATGCCGCTGTCTGTGACATGTTGCTACTGAGGACTAACTTAAGGTGGTCATTATTTATGAAAGTGTAGCATTTTCGAAATAAACTATGGTACAATGACTATGATACAGGTTCCATATTTCAGATCTCATCAAAGACGATTACATCATTACAACGACTTTATATCACATTGTATTTATTACACTCATCATTTTCTTAACCTAATGAACCACATTATTCGCTTCCACCTCACGCACGTCGAAAATAAAATTGAAAAAAAAGTAGTACTGAATTTAAAAAGAAGCTTTTAACTTAACCTTTTTTCTAACGTAAATTAAAAAACGTAAATTACAAAGTCATTAAATTAAATTACATCGTAATAATAACGGAATTCGAATTACACACAAAAATAATTGAATGAACTCATAAATAATTAAGTAACAACAGAATTAGGGAAACAACATAACAAATAATAAGAACAATTTTTACTCCTATATTACACGTATTAATAAATGCAGATGTGCTTTGACGCCTTTGACACAGAATAGTACCCATACATTTAGTTTGTGACCTAAGATTATTTTTAATTTGTACCTTGTTGTTGGTAATTTGTTACTGTTGTTTATTATTTGATTTGAACTCTTATAAGATTTGATAGCAAAATGCATTTTTCACCACCTCTGATAACAACTGACTTTTTTATCCAGTATATTTTACGGTGATCCGCGTGGCGGATCGGTCTGAGTATCAGTCCGCCACGCACACTGTTCCGGGTTTTGATCCCCGGTTCGACAGATATTTAGATTTCTTTTTTGGGTCTAGGTGTTTGTGTATTCGTATTTGTGTGTCTAAACGACCCACGCCACAGGGAATGCTAGTGTGGTGCTGTGAGTGTACAGAGCGCCTTTTACGACACCCACTGATAAATATATTTTTCGCCGGCACATCATCATCATCATCTCACCGCATCATCTCTCTAGGTCTATTTTGTAAAAAGATTTCGTAGGACCAATGATACAACTTCAAAATAACTTACAGTGTGGTTAATTATAAGTGCTAGAAGTCGCCTTCAAATCAGCAAAAGTTTGTGTGGTTTAATACAAGAAGTAATAAGTATTTTTTACGTCCCATGACACAAACTTTTATTTTTTGAACGCGGCTTAGTATTAACAAAGTTGTTTGTCACACTGAAATAGATAAATATTGAAACTGAACTGAAATAGACATAATTAAATATTGTTTTCGTAAGAATACACCTAATATATCCGAGATATTAGTTGTATTGAAATAAGTAAACAAGAAGTAAACAGTTCCATTGTTTACCTTTTAATAGCTCTTACAAAGACTTGTAATTGGTTTATCTTTTCTGTTGGTATATTTTAGTGGTTTAGTTTCCTAGGACGAAGATCAAACTGATTTTTTACCACACTTTTATTAACTTGGGCTGTATGTATGTATGTATGTATGTATGTATGTAACGGAATCATTGCACTCGATTTTTACCCACTTTGAACGGTCCGAATAATTTAAAACTTTGAACAAATTTTGAACAATCAAGAACCGATGACAATATACGATTTTAATCATTTTATCCCATACTGCAGAAATAGGATTAATGATTTTCTTTGCCACCAAATAATTTAATTTCTCATTAACAGTGTTTTAAAGTGCTAGAAGTCACCTTCAAATCAGTAAAAGTTTGCATGGTATTGATTTATATAGTAAAAATAACCTTTTATCTTTGTGTGTCCCAAAATGCAAACTTTTCTTTTTTGAACGTGGCTTAGTACGTGTATATAGTTGTTATTACACTGCTATTGGGTATGATGTAATCAAATATAATTTATATAAGATTGACTTATGTGTGTGCTAATATTTGCACTGGAATTAAAAAAAATAGCTGACTAATAAGGAATAGATTTTACACCAACAGTTTTAGGCAAAAGTGCTAGAAGTCGCCTTCAAATCAGTAAAAATCTGCGTTGTTTTCTTATTGGTATTATTTTAAACTTACAGTTTTTCGTCCAGACACGCAAATTTTTCTTTTTTGAACGCGGCTTAGTATGTGTATAAGGTCATTTTCACTGTTATAGGCTTCAAATTAGTTAAGTATAATATTTTTGTCAGAAACGAAACAGTAAAAAGTACTTAACATATTCTCTATACTAACAGTGTGAGTCAAAGTGCTAGAAGTCGCCTTCAAATCAGTAAAAATCTGCGTTGTTTTGTAAGCTTAGGTTTTGTGTCCAATGACGCAAATTTTCCTTTTTTGGACGCGGCTTAGTATGTTATGTTGTACAGTTAATGCATACTGTTTAGTGAGAATGTCGTCAAATATATCACAAAAAAAAATCGAATAGTGTTTCAAAAAAGTGTACGAAGTCGCTTTCAAATGGGTAACATTTCGCATCGTTATCAAAACTGTTGTATTACATTTAGAGATATTTTTCTTTATGACTTTTAACGCAAAGTTTCCTTTTTTGTCTGTCACTTAGGATTTTTATATACTTGTCAGTCATTATCAAAAGATACAGAAAAGAAAAAAATTCGAACATTTAGATTATTATACAAGTAGGGTTTACGTTCAAATTTCTGTAGTTGGTTTTGATACTGAAAATACCCTTAGTCGCCTCTTACGACACCCACGGGTTGACTGGGGGTGGTCTACTCGATGCCGGGAACCACACGGCGCGTGTGCGTGTGTTTGTGTGTTTTGTTACCTTTTTTCGCTTTTCCTTTCTTAATGGTCTAAATACTTATATCTACTTATGTATCTACTTATATGTACTTATGTGTACTTATATTTATGTTATATCTAAATGTTTTATACACTATATTACAGAACAAAAATTTGAACTCTGAATTTATAATCGTGACATAATTATTGATTGATTAATCCAAATCCAAAGTGTGGGTACTATTCAGTGGTTAATGACAGATAATTTATTATATTAGAGGTATTGTGGTTTGTTATAATATAATATTATCATTATAAGTAGCAGCATCAATTTATTCAGTACCACATGAAGAATACTTAATTAATAGAGTAGTTACTGGTTGACATGTGCTTATATGTACATTGCACAGTCGTATATCTTACAAATATTAAACGATCTTGTCATCTGATCTATGAAACATACAAAATCTGTGTCCGTAGAGTATAATCACAAATATACAAAATCCGTGCCCGTAGAGTAATTGATCAAAATGAAATAAATGCCATCAAGTGCGATAGAAGTAATACAAACCATTATTTTAAGTGTGTCTGTAAGTTACGCGGTTTTTTAGTGCAAAGAAACAGGAGAAACATTATAAACCTGATTTAATTTTATTTTCGTTCCTTATTTTTGCCGACTTCGAAAATTGAGGTGGTACTTCTATTCGGTTGCATGTTTAATTTTGCCTCCCATGATAATTTGGTCATTTCCGGTTTATCGATTTTGTACCCTACGGGCACGAAAAATACCTTACACTATACTAATAATAAACGTACCCATTATTCTTAAATGATTTATAGTTATATGATGGTTTTAGATCGTGACAATTTCAATACAAATTTAAAGATGATAATATTTGTATAATAATCGAACCCTGGCAGAAATGCCATTGCCATGCCTTTTTGTACCGGAGATTCATATTTTTGCGTTTGCATCAATGCACGTTTTGGGGACTCGATGCGTCCAGCGTTTTAGTAATTGCAGTAAAGCTGCATTGCGTTCAGTTGCTGCATCGAACGTCCAAAAGCAGGCGGCGCTCAAAGGTGTCCAGGATGTAGCGTTTGATCACTACATCTTGTTTCCGAAAAGCATTACAATTCTGGATCGCCGATGCTAAAAGTGCAAGGTCTAATCGGGTAATTAGCTCCCTTAGTCGCCTCCTACGACATCCACGGGATGAGAAGGAGTGGTGCTATTCTAGGCCGACACCACACAGCCATGATAACCATAATTAGCTTGCAAGATGTTCTCAAAAAATCGGGAGATCTCAGTATTTCCGTCAAGAAGTCTTAGGTTAATTTGTTCGTTTCCAAATTTCACATTATACTTGTGCAATGACAAGACTACTGTCAAATTTAATTTCGGATGTGCCTTTACTCACACAGTATTTAATTCTTAGATTGATTCAAATTCTTCAATGAAAGACAGTACAATCCTATAAAATCATGTCAAATTGGCGACATAATTTTCTAGGTCTCTAAAGCCACGTTAAACCTTTCGCGATATTTGTAACACTGCAGTAGGCTCTGGAAGCTTGGACGAAAATACGGATATCTCAGGTATAGAGAGAGGTACTCTGTTTCTCTAATCGTTTACGACTATCCTAATATATACATGACGATGAGTACCTATTTGTTTCAATCAGAATAATTATCCACGTGCCCAAAATGGCTAGGAACTAGGTGACTCTGAGGGACACATTAATGGCCTTTTGGATGATAAATGATTTGATGGATGCAATGAGGGTTAAATATTTATTTCTTATTACATTAATTGAGCATTATATTTTCATTGTTGCGTTACAAAACAGCTGATGGTAGTATATTAAAATCGTTAGGATTATTAATCATGGTGAAATATTTTTACAAGTATTTGTTTGTCAATAAAATGACTACCACTTTTGTTAATTTCGGCGAATATTATAACGCACGTAATATTTAAAACAACGATTATCCGGTAATATGAATTTTAGATTTACCTTCTTAATATGGTACTTTCAACGCGAAATATCGCATTTATGATTAATGGTGGTTTGATATTGTAGGCTCTCTGGTACCAACAGTGTTTTGTGCTAAAAGTTACGTCCAAATCAGTAATAGTTTGCGTTGTGTTATAATATACTCGTACTTCAAGAGTTTATTAAAAAGCTGTAATTTTTTTTCACAAGTGTCCAATGACGCAAACTTTTATTTTTTGGACGCGGCTTAGTTCTATTAAGATGTAACAAACTGTTAAATACCAAAGCCTTAGAATGTCTATGCTTTTATGTAATTTTTTCACAATCTTTGCACTACGTCATCCAGATCTATAGTTTCAAAATTATTACGTACGTTATAAATTAGCGCTACGAATAGGTGTTTTCTATCTGAAGATATTTTTATAATTTGCAATAGTTAGAAATATTTGCCATTAGTTGTCAAAACGACAAAACCTCAGATATCAACCTATTTCCAAACCAAATACACATGAACAAAATTATCACAGTTTTCTTTATATGACCGTTATTATTATTAAGTTCTATCATATACTTAACACAATTTATTACAAGATTAGAATTAGATTAGCTTAGTATTAAATTAGATTAGGTCAGGTTAAGTTTTTTATAATATAGGAGTAGCAGACGAGCATGCAGTCCACCTGATGGTAAGTGGCTACTGCCGCCCATGGACATCTGTAATCAACCCCAGATAGGATTAGATATTCCTACCTGAGGTCGGCCACAGATGCGCCGCTACCCCTGAGGACTAAGCTGGAACGCCTCGGAAAAGTCTGTCTCCCTTACCACACCCTTCAAACCGGAACACAGCAGCGCCTAACACTGCTGTTATTAGGTAGAAAAAGGTGTGGCGGTGGTGCCGCCGGAGTCGAACCACAAAGGGTTCTACCACCTTCCCAGAGGTAGGTTTCCACACGTGTGAATGTACCTATTTGAATTTATTGATTCATTGGTGTTTCGGTGATCGAATTTATTTATAAAAATAATGATATACACAACTATGATACAAAAACAAATTAAAAAAGTAACTATTTTTGTATTTTTTATGTTTTATGTTTTTTTTTTCGTTTATACATTTTTTATTTTGTGTTTTTTTTGTACTTTTTTATATTTATATGCTTTTTTGGTTTTTATTTTTTTTGTAAAAAAATATGTTATTATTTCTTTATTATATACATTCGCTATTCCTATCATACTGATATCCCAAATACGAGCGCATTATTATATTTTATACTAATTATTTACAAGCTACTCATTTTGACTAGATCACTCTTCATGAGAAATTTCGTTCCGTACATGGAGTCAATTTGACTATTCAAAATTAGTTCGGAGAGTCGACATAATATTTGTTGGCAAAATAATATTTTTTGTGACGTATGATGCTTAGTTCATTTTCCATATAACAAAACTAACAACTATGAAGTTCAACTGACAATTGCTGCCCAGAAAGAAAGATCAATATGAAATCGGTAAAATCTGTCAACAGCTTTAAACGTTTTGATTTCTACGACTTCAATGACTTCTAAGTCATTCACAAATATACTGCTAGACTTGAGGACTAAGTTCGAATGCCTCGCGTAAGTATTTTCTTTTTCCAAAACACAACTTAGCAGAAACTGTGAAGGTTGCTACAATTTGATGTAATTTAGAATTAATTTGGAGGTTTACCATAGTTTACATGATATTTATCAACGTGCTGTGAATCGCATCGATAACAGTAAAGATTAAACTGTATTGTTAATGTTGTTAACATTTATTTCAACATATCCAATAATACAAGATTTTTTTAAAGTTATGATGTGATCTCAAGGTGGTTAATAACCAGTATAAATCCGCAAATTTGAAATACTGTTTGATTGTACTTTATATGTCTTACATCGTAACTATCGACGATAACCTTAACAGGTATGCCATTTAAGTTGAAAATTAATTCTTTAATGTGTTTTATTTACTTTTACACTTTACAACTCTCTATCCTAATTTCAATGTGGCTAATTTGACTCCTGTACAGTAATTTCATCAAAAAAAAGAAAAAAAGCTTATACCTAGTATTTACTCTCATACACGACTTAATACTGATTACATAATAACTTAATATATATTTACCATTCGAAAGACAGCATTGTGTAAGCTTCGATAACTTACATAATTTAACTTAATTTAAAACTTACGATGTAGAAATTACAGGCTAATACAGAACCCTTGCCTTATTTGGTATTTCAGTAAGCTTTTAAGTGCAAACTTAGTTTAATATTAGGCCCAGGTTAAGTTTATTTATATACATAATACATTAAATTAATACTGAGGAAGACTTTTCAGCGTGAAACTTGATTTTTGTTGTTTAGATTGTTGTTATAATTTACTTAAATTAGCACCTTATTGAACAAGAATATTTTTCACAAAATGTGTTCTAAATAGATTTTTTAGAAGTGGAAGTAAATCGATAGGGAAGGCGAAGATGCTTTATGAAATATAGGAGTAAAATAGGAAAGGAGTAGGTGAAGAAAGTTTAGAGAAGGAAGCATGAACATTTTATTCACAAATATCGAAGGGAAAATATGGATAGATTTAAAAGAACGATAGAAGATAGAAGAAGGTGAAGTAAAGAGGATAGAGGAAGAAGAGGCGAGAAGAAGAGGAGAGAAGGAGAGATAGAAAAAATATATAGAAGAAGAGGAAAATGGAGAGGATAGCAACATGAAGCAAAAAGGTAGAGGATAGATAGGAATAGGAGATTGATGCTTTTTATTAATTAATCTTGAGTGCTTTGTACCTTACGTTTTTTAAACTATTTAACATTTTGCAACTAAGTCCTTTCGCACTAGTGTTTGGTATAAGTTAACTTTTTTGTCAATTTTTTTCTAAATGTACATACATGTCATTTTAAAAACATGCGATTATCATCTTCAAAGCATCGCGGTATAATTTCTGTTTTCAAAATGCCACATAGTTATATATGCGGGCAGTTTGTATGCCACATAGTTATATATGCGGGGAGGGTTGTAATTACAGTAACTTTATAAGTCCTAAAAGTCATATTCAAATCAGTAAAGAATTACGTTGTATGTAAGGTCGATCGTATCTCTTTAAAATGCGTCCAATACGTAGTTCTTTCTCTTTTGATCACGACTTAGTATTTTTCTAAGTTCTCGTATGTACTGTATTTCATATTACCTCTATTATTATTTTCGTAGTAATCTTAATCATTGTATTGTATTTGAAATAGATATCTATGAATTGTTTTACAGTACCATTTTAGTTCTAAAAACTAGATCCAAATCAGCAAAGTTTACCTCAAGGGAGTGTTGTTCTTCCATGTGTCCATTTATGTAATCACGTCATATATAATAGCAAAATGAAAACTTATCTGTTTTGGAAGTGATTTAGTGCATTTTCTTAATGATTATCACTGTAAAATTTATTTACCGATATTATTTTTTAAATTCGCATTTTTAGTTTTAGATCAGCCATTCAAACAAACTTTTGTAGTACTTCCAGAAAGAGTAACTTTACAATATTTTCTTGATTAATATTGAACTTGGTTCCTATTTTAGTTACATGTATAGTGTCTCTTGCAGTCCTAAAAGCCATAACCAAATAAGCAAAAAAATGCTTGGTTTTAATGATGTTTATTATATATTGCTTATATTACTAAGCAAAGTACTAATTACTGGCCCATAACGCATTTTTTTTATTTTGGTCATGACTTAGTATTTATTTAGGTTTTAAATTCCACCGTATTATGTAGGTAACTATTTTTATACTATGCCAGTGATTTTACAGGTTTCAGTTTCATATTTTGTTTATAATAGTTTTCTATTGAGGTTCTAGTGTATATTAGTAATGTTTTCCTTTGTATTTATGTTTGTATATATATGACGTATTTTATATTTAAATCTTTTTAACTGATGCGAAAGGACGAAAGTGGCTTAACTGCTGAATATTAAGTCAAGATTTAAAATAATATATACAAGGGAAAATCGTAGATAATATTCGACCATTACCTACTTAAAGCCAAATGTGGCTCATATTTAAAAAATGCGTAACCGTGAGCATAACACTAGAACTAAAATAATATTTGGCATATTGTGCATGATATGATAATTAATCTTTAAGTTAAAATCACAAACGAAAGTAAAGATAAAATAATAATAGTAATAAAAAACGAAATAAATAATTACGCACTCTTAGATACCAGCGAACCGCGATGTTTATCAATCAATATTGGTCTCCATCCATCATAACTAAACCTTGCTGATAAATAATACAAATTTGTACCAATAATAATAAAATATTAAAAAAACAAGAAATAAAAAATTAAGTCGTGACAATAAATCATTGAATAAAAATAATAAATAAAAAACCTTATTTTACGAGTAGGTATTGAAGGTACTAATTATATACAACTATTATGGTTATTGGCCGTACCACCAGGTCATAACGCCATTCTCATTACATATATTTACATTCTTAGATATAACACTATAAGCCGCCTTCTATTTATCAGAACTCGTACTAAGCGAAAAGGTATTGTCACAGTCTAAGAACATCCCTATTTAGTCAGTCCTCATACATTATGGAGTACTGAATAAATGAGGGTTTTTGTCAACGATGCAATAACTTTTCGTTCAAAGTACTACGGCACTACGCAACTAAGTATCATAAGATGGGGACAACTGTTTTTTACTAAATTAACTTATATTCTAAATATCGTCATAGATTCGTAGCCAATCCTCGAATATATGCATTTAGTTTAAGAGATTTAGTTGTTTTAACATCTTTACATCACAACTACTACTAACCTTACCTAGAACTACTCATGTCACACTTTTTGGAGGCCTTATTTACAGATTCAAGAAGGCACGCATACCATATTACAAAGAATAGCTATTGATAGAAGAAGTATTAGCATCAAAGAAATTAACGTTATTAATACTACATCTATCTAATATTTTGATTCCAAAGATCAATTGGACAATTACTTAATACTATAAATTGTCAAATTTCAATGTGGTTCAAATTTGGATAGATTAAGTATTAATTATACGCGTTTATCGTGTTTTTTGTTTAATTCTAGCGTTATTTATAGCGTTGTTCTTATTAAGTTAATAGGTCAGTTGTATATCCTTTTTTGGTTTTCTAATAAGTTACTTTTGTACAAGACTAAACTTTTAATATAACACCAAGGCATACTCGAAGCGATCCTTCTTCGAAGGTGTTCTCTTTCTTATCCTTAACTTATGCTGTAAAGATAGAGTTAAGCCGTCCACCTGTCAAATAGTTGTCAAGACAAATAAAGAATTTCACTCATGTATATGTTTTTTTGAAATACCCTAAAACCCTTCATTAAGCTCTCCAACACTGTTCATTCCTCACTGATGAGGGTTCCAACTTCATTATTGATCTTGACACTCTTTGCAACCAGTTTTTTTTTCAAGATTACTTTTGTGTAAAGTCTAATATAGGTATAGTCTATAAAATAGTTTATTTAAGTTCCTAAAATTTAATTTTATACGTAGGACATTTGGCAAGTGGACGGGTCGTATTGGTGATGCAAAGATTCCCACTAGCGGTTTTTTAGATGTCTGAAAGCAGTATTCGGTTGGATGTCTGACAATTTTATTTCAAATAAACCATTCCGATGTTATACAAAATCAAAATCTTTTTGGGCCTAATTACAACAGGCGACGAAAACTCATCCCAGGACCAAGCCACCAAACTTGGTCCCAAACTAACTCACGTAAGTATTGTATTTTTACCACGCTTTTATTAGCTTGGGTTGTATGTATGTATGTAACGGAATCTTTGAACTCGAGTTTTACCCACTTTGTACGGTCTGATAATTTTTACAATTTTGAA
Source organism: Epargyreus clarus clarus (assembly GCA_014595695.2). Lineage (NCBI taxonomy): Eukaryota > Metazoa > Arthropoda > Insecta > Lepidoptera > Hesperiidae > Epargyreus > Epargyreus clarus. The sequence continues at coordinate 4,256,640 of JACTTY020000029.1, forward strand.
CCGATCAAAATACATGATTTTAATAAATTTATCCCATTCTCCTCATCGGGATCGTCAGGAATCAATTAACAATTTTCCTTGTGCGATTTTAGCGTAATTTTTAGTTTTTAAACTATAATTATTTACGATATTCAAACACCGTGTATTTTCCAATCCAACTCATCCACGTTATCATATCGTAACAGTCCTTCTGCAAAAATTTTAATCTTCACTTAGTTTTAGATGTTTTATAAACAGTTCCCTGATGTTGACCATTATACTAAAACAAACCCAAAACTGCTACACACTCTGTGACACTGTGTGATTTCGTCACATAATTCCATGATCTAGCACGCTGCCTCAAAACATAGAAAGTATTCAAGTCGTCTGTTATAAATTCAACTTCGTCTAATTGTAATCTAACCAACTTTTCACTATATCTTTTTAAAAAGTCATTTAAAGAAGCAGTGCAAAACTGGTTCATAACACCCAAATGCCGTCTAAATTTTTGAAATCTAGTCGAGTCTTTCTAGTAATCTTTGCATCACAAATAGTAACAGGAAATATAGTAAAGATATATGTATAAGATACGGAGGTATACTCAAAAATTAATACACATTCAGAATATTAAGGGTCCTTATTTCTAATATAAATTAGATACTGAGATTAGATAGCACGAACATCGTATCCCTTCTTCGCCGCGGTTGGTAAGCGTTCGCCCGTTAGAAATGGATTCTCTGGCTAAAAGAAATAATGTAACGTAAGAAAAAAATACCGAATGTCATCAAGTACATTTTATAATTTAAATTAATGCCCTTGTTGGCCCTATCACTAATATTGGAGCTTTGAAGCTTTGGAGCTTTGGAGCTATTTAGAGCTTTGAAAGACAAACAAGTAGCATAGGAATTAATTAGCGTTCATAATTTCGGACGTAATATAATTTCTGAAATATTAATTTTGTATGGAATTGCAAAGGTCATTTCGTTATATATGATAACCATGTTTCATTTGCTAGTTGAATCACCAAAACATTTAATTTATTTTGATATATCCTGTCATAAAAATAAGAGTAGATGTAAATACTTGAGAGGATAATAACTTCTGAGAAAGCGATATTTTCTCCTGTATATTCTTAGAAACTATAACCTAGATACATTTCAACAAAATTAATATATATTAATAATCAATGTAGTTACTCTTTTATGTTTAAGTCTTAATTACTGTCTCATTGAATGATTCTGTAACTATTGCGTTTTATTTAGCCACCACGCTCAAGTCTATGTAAAAACTTTCAACCTAGCTCAATTTGGCAACGAAAAATTATTGTAATATCTAAATGCTTATGTCTTCTATATACTTACGTCGGGTTGGTATTTCTTAGCGACCAAGTTCTTGTGATGGTCGGGGTATCTGATGTCCATCTCGTTGGGGGACTCTGGGGGGCAGCTGAACATGTGCTCACCGTCACACATGCACCGCTGGGACAGCTGGTACTCTCGGCTGAAGGCCGCAGTGTTCTCGAACTCGGTGATGCAGCCTTGTTCTTCTAAACGAACAAAAATTAGAATTAAATTTGGCTTCTTAAATTGTAATGCTAATAAAAAAATGCAATGTTAGTGATGAGATACGAATTGTATTGGATTTTTCTGCAAAACTACATTCAATATTAATTTGGTTTAGCAAGATATGCTTTGAGGAAGTTGTTATTTATTAAATGTTAGTTTTGATCTTCGTTTATCTTATTTCTATATTTCGGTGAATTTAATTGAATTTTATTTACCAATAGTTTTAAAAATGTTAAGGCCATCTAAATTTGAGGCCAACTGTCTAAATTTGAGTACTCACCTGATCTTGCTGAAAAAATCTATTGATGAAAATATCAAATAGGATTACTTACCAGTGTAGCCAACGGGGCAGGGATTGGGCGGGTTGCAGTAAGCGGGAAGGACCGCGTCGGTCTTAATCATTTGGCGGTTCAGCACCCCTCCTGATGGTTGCAGGCGCTGTTCTCCCTCGCCTGCTCCGCCGGTCACATATTGATGGCCCCACAAGGAACTGTCGAAAACTTTACTGTCAGCACTAGCGCGAGGCTGCTATCACTATTTCTAGCTAGTGGTACATGAAATAATTCTATCGATAGTAGATATGATTTCGACTACCTTAATAGTAGTTAGTTGCATTCAATAGCACAATGGATACTATCCATGGGATTTACTATTTAGGTCATTGCATTAGTAGTATTAAATATAGATAAAATTTAGAATTTTGAGAGAACATATAATATGGTATTTACAAAAATTTATATTGCTTTAGCTACATAGAAATCACAATGCATGTATATTATAGCTTAGCAGAGCATACATTGGATGAAATTTTGTTACTAATTTGTAGCTTTAGCACAACATGTTATATTAATATAACACCACAAGAATCCCCTTATTCATAAACGGCCTAAAAGTAAAAATCATAATTTAAATATCTTACATGATATAAGATCACAGAAGCAACGTACATAAGGAGAATAACCGAAATATGGGCAACGTTATGAATAAGAGGACCAGAATATTACAAATAAAAATAAAGAAACAAACACACTTATTATTGATAGCGACAGCACAATCAACACAAAAATAGAAGAGCAACAACGAAAAACAAATAATGCACATTTCGTGTAGCCGTATAGTCAAAAACACATAGCTGATGTAAAGTTGTTACCTGTGCTGCAGGTATTCCTGGTCTCGAAGGCTTGGGTTGGGGTTTCCATCGATCAGCGAATCGTAGTCCAGTTGTTCGTGTTCCAGCTCCTTATTGGCGCGCGCCATCAGAGCAAGGTGTCTCTCGCTGGAGGGGAACTCGAGGTAAGAGGAGGCTGCATCGTTAAAGTCCTTGCCCATCCTCTCGACCACTTCACGCAGCAATGCCTCGGTTAGGATTTGGTCTTGCTGCAAGTTTATATTGGGTTTACCAAAAATACTTTCAAACCTGGTGCAAGACATGTTGAGTTATTTATGTAATATAGTAGGATTTGAGGTTTTAAGAAAACTTGTCTTTTCACAACGTATTCTAACAATTGCTTTCAATTAACAATTTATTTTTCGGCTATGTTTACAAGTTATTTCTAAGTTGAGATTGCGACCATCCATTTAAGGTTTAAATCAATGTCTGAAAAGAGGAGTTTTAATGTGTCCAAAAAAAGAGAAGCTACTTACAGGCCTTACCCCAATAGAACCAAGGGGGGTAAATGCTATTGTTCCGATGACGCTTATCGCCAAAATTAGTATTCCTCGGGGTGCCATTACGTATCTGAAAAGAAAGGAGAAAACATTCAGAAAAGACATACATAAAACACGAAGTGTCAGTAAAACATAAGTTGTAACCCGGGAAGAAATTGTGTTTCAAGAAAAACTCAAAATCTATAAACTCTATATTTTTGTATTTATTTGAAGTAGAAAACGAGTCATCCGTTCTATAGTGTATGGCTTTGCTGTTTGTGAATATGTGCTATCAATTCCAAATAGGATTGAAGCCCAATTAGGTGGACAAAAATGCGTCGCTAATTCAACCCTTAAGGACCTTAGCGTACTTCGGGTGAATCTTTTTTACTACACTGTCCAATTTAAACCAAAGCAGTAGGTGGTTCTGGAGTTAAACCATAAGAGGTCGTATTATCAAATAATGGATATCATTAATTATCGCTTAAGTTTTGTTATACAACTTGTTTAAGTTTGCATTTGGAGTCACCTAGCTTAGGTAATCATCATCCTAATGTCCTTTTTGAAGAAGTTTGATTATAAGTGCAGATGTGTAGATTTCATATACTCTTGGTTTATTGTTGGAAATGATCTTTAAAAAAATATCTTATTATTGATCATATTGCCAATTCGTCATATTCCAATCCGGTTTATCTTGATCCTGGTAATTCTAGACGTTAAGTGCCGTTTTTGTCTTTTTTTAAATCGTCATATTGTCTAAGAAGCTCGATGTTTGAACAGGGCGAATCAGCACTTCACGTCGGGTCCACTGCCTTTGCTTCTGGATCACAAGTTAGGCCCCACATGGAGTACTGTTCATCCCTGTAGGACGTTTCCAAAAATACCGAAAGGTTCTTCAAGCTGCAGCCACTTTTAAATTGATAACAATGGTACAAATTTAAACTTGCAGAAATTCACTCTCTATGGCGAACTGTGTAGCAAGGCAGACATCAGATAAATCGGATCTGCAAAAGGTTTTTCCATCCGCAACCAGATAGTCATTAACACGATGAATCCTAGAAGTAAGTACGAGGACTTGTACACTATTATATTCTAGAATGTACTAGAAGACATTAGGAGGTAATATAAGATATGAAGAGACGCTTAGCGGTTAGTACATACAATTGTTTAATCTGTGGCATTTATATTTTTTCCAAAGCAAGATCGAAATCAATCAGATGATACAATACGTGTTCTGAAATGACATAACATGCTTGTTTAATGTTTTTGGACGTAAAAACTTGTCCGTAACCATTGTGTTCCTACGCGTAGGTGTCAGCGATTAAGATACTATCAAATGTTTTGGCATTCGGCCTCTTTGAAATGTCTGTCTTCTTCAATGAGTTATAATTGATTCGAATTAATTAGAATATCTACCATGATGGTCAGGATATCCTTGGCATAATGCTTGTCACATTTCAAGGAAGTCAGTGCACAAAAAGTATGAATGAAAGGTCGTTCTGTATTGATTTAATTATGTAACTTCGGTGAATTGTAATAAATAAGCAGTGTCATATTTATATGTCTTGATTTCCAGTCTCATTTAATTAGCTGATCGTGTATTTATGACTTGCTTCAGATGAGGAGTAACATAGACTTTATTCTAAAGCTGTCTAGTAAGAAAGTACAGAACATAGAAGAATATATTAAAAAAATAGTACGCCGAAATGTTAAGTAAGTATTTTGGTATAGATGTCACATTTGTGTGTATAATGTTTCAGTGCCAGTTTCAATTTAAAAGTCAATGAAAGAAAAAAAATTGAGTCAAAGATAACATTTATTTAGTAGTGCTATATAATAACTGGGATATTGGTGTGTAGACAAGAATGAAATGAAATGAAAATTAATCAAAAAGTCCGAATATACTGAAGTCATTTCTGAAGTTATAAGTAACTTGTAGTAACATGTAAATTTGTAGTATTTAAGTAGAATAAAAATATAATCCTAATAATAATCTTTCAAAGAAGCAATAAAAATCGGTATCTATATTTCAGGGAAAAATTGAAGTAGTTCTTATTAGTAGTGAGAGGAAAATTTTATTGAACGTTACAGGTCCATTTCAGATGACTCAGCACTTGAGTAAGTTTCAGTTTTTATTTCATGGTAATTGGCTTACTCAATCAGGAAATAAGGGAATTCAAAGTACATTCCTTGTATTAAAATAAACACATATTGATGAATAAATAGACATGGTACAAATTGTATCGTTGTATGTATTATGATTACCTGACAGCGAAGGTTGATGTTTTCCGAGCGTATGTATGTACAATTGTACATAATATGTGGAATTATGTGGAACAGTTTTTTTAAATAACTCTTAGGACGGATTCCATCGAAAGCCCGTTTAAATTACCGTTAAAGTTAAATATAACAATCACTTTGACGGTAGCGTTGGAATGTAAAAATTATGTGTTGCACCAATTTCTTCTTCATTAACGTCATTTTTGTCGCTGTCACCACAATTGTTAGTAGACGTTGACAGATAGGGAAATACAGTTACTTTAACCGATCGAGTGGTTAATTTTAAATGTTAGTTATGACGCAATTTTAACGTTAACTAAAATTGTGCAAGTAATGATTTTTTAACTATATTTTTGACGGTTGATTAAGTTTTTGTAGAAGTTAAAGTTATATGATGCAACCCACCCTTAGTAAAGTATTTCTGTCATGAGAAAGCTGTTAGACATTACACTACTCTTTGACGTTACGCTACTCTAACACCTATTATAGCATCAGTGTAGTGCTTTTATACTAGTTTAAAGGGAGTGGTTAGACAGAGTCCTAACTTCCTAGTAAGTGTGTTGATCTATATCAGCGTTTCCCAGCCTTTTTCAGTCCACGGACCCTTAGGAAATCAAGCACAGTTTCCACGGACCCCCTTAATAAAATAAACAGCAAAAAAAACGGATTAGGTAAATAACATAAATATGTTAGTTATTACAGATACAATTTTTTACAGGAGAGCCAAAACAAAATTTGAAAAACCAATTTATGTTTTTTTTTTACAGATGAATAATAGTGTCATCATCATCGTTCATCATAATCAGTCAGCATCATTGGATGCATCTGTTTTAATTTTTTAAAATATCGTGTATAGGATAGATCATATTTTTCTAATAAAACTGGTTTGCTGATTTTTCGTTTTGCGGCCCTTTTGCATTTAATAAGCGATTTATGTATGGTCCAGAGATGACACCGCGGACCCCCATACACATACTCGCGGACCCCCAGGGGTCCGCGGACCACAGGTTGGGAAACGCGGATCTATATCATAACAAAATTTGATATAGATTTTCACGGACAATAGGTTACATTTATATTAGGTACTATTTACATCAGGCGGTTTGCATGTTCATTTGATACTAGATAGGTCGCAGATAGTAAAATAACAGCCAGAATTAGCTGACGTTTCATTTTATTGGCGTTGGAAGCAAACATACTTTGTATATTTACATATAACATTTATGCCATTATAAATACATGAGGCACCACAGGCGAAGTAGTAGTGCTAAGCATCTATTTCTAACGAGCTGCGCCTCGCGATTTCACCCGCGTTTAGTTATAATTTTCAGATTTCACGGGTTTTAATTAAACTCTATTATTTCCTTTTTCTATACGAATATTATAAAGAGAAAAACTTTGTTTGTTTGTTTGTTTGGTTGTAATGAATAGGCTCAAAAACGACTGGACCGATTTTAAAAATTCTTTCGCCATCCAAAGCTACATTATCCACGAGTAACGTAGGCTATATTTTACATGAAATATATTTGATAAATAGATTTTGAGGCGGTACAAAGTTTGCCGGGTCAGCTTGTTCTTAATAAAGGTATAAAATATCAATGTAAAAATTATAGTTCTTCTAAAATTTCCAGTGAAAGTCCTGACAAAATCAGCCTATCCGTTTTGTAGATAAGCCGGAACAAACAGACAGATAACTATTTTAATGATTGTTTTTTTTGTGATTGATTTGTGTGTCCAGTGTCCACCAAATTTAAGGAATGTGTAATTAGTAAAAATATTTGATTTTGATGATACAAACAGACACTCCCATTTTATTTATTTATATAGATAAGTTACTATTATAGACGGTCTTCATTTTTTTCTAAAACGATTTGAGTGGTCTTCCTACGTACAACCATTTCGAGATGAGATTTGAGATATAACTGCAAAAAGAGTATTTTGCTCATTTGTTTCGACAAATAGACGACACGTATGGTAGAGTGACCACTATACAGCAGAGGGTTTCGGTGTCGATTCCCGGCCAATTTTTATTTGTGGAATCTTAGTGAGGTCTATATGAGTGTGAAAGTGTCTTTTAAATTTTTATCTATTATCTTTGCGCCTTTGTTTACAATGCATGATTTCTAATGCAAGGTTGCATGTTGTAATGTACCCATAATCAATGAGGTAAATCAGTGCACTGCCTATTATAAACGCTATCAAGCCTAGTGGTTGAAACTCGGCCTGTCGATCGAGGGGTCTGGGATTCAAATCCTACAAACGCAGACAGACCTCTAATTTCTCGAAGTTATGGGCATATTAGCAATGTATCACTAGCTTTAATGGAGAAGGAAAACATCGCGAGGAAACCTGCATACCCAAGATATTTAAAAAAATCTTAAGTCTCAGTATGAAGTCTACTAAAACGCACTTGACCAGCGCGGTGGACTTCATAGTGACTTCATAATGATTAGGTCATCCTAGTCATTCTCATTCAGAAGACCCGTGCCCAGCAATGGGACAGTGTCAACGTTCTCGAATTAAAACTAACCTAACAGAGAAGATGGTTTTCTACGGGTCCCTTTACCTTTGTGCCTTGTGTTATTAATAGTGTTTTGCGTGGGCGCCTTAACGGGAAATACCTTGCAGATATTTAGTTATATCAGGATCAGGTTGGGTTATAATCGCGAAAATTTATAAGCCTCTATAGTTAGGACTTGTTTTGCAATGCTACTTGGTTACCTAGGTTTTTAGGGTTCCGTACTCAAAAGTTAAAAACGCGAGTCTATTAGTATCCGCTGTGTATCCTCTACCTATCAGTCACAGGGCTCTATCTCTTGAAAATTTGTAAGTGTGTATTATTATGGGCATTATAACAACAACACAACAACAAATACTAAGTAGAAAAAAAATTAAAAGTAAGGAAAATATTTCTCCCATCCCTTAATTTTGACCTTTTTAAATTTGGTATGCACAAAATTGCACAGCAAAAAATGACTCATTACAGCAGCAAAGGCGAAATAGTTATCTACAATAACTATAAAAAGTTATACTCGCAATATTTTTTAGTACTTTTTCACTCCTGAAAATAACTGTTTTGAGTTAAATAACTAAGTGTAACAAACATCGCCTATTTTTACCGTAACTGCCTATAAATATTAGCAAATAAAGTATACAAGAAATGATATTTCAATAAACAATAATAAACAGCGTTTATAACATGGATTCTCCTACCGGTAAAGTTGGTTATTTACCTACTTGTGATAAAGTACCGGTTATCAAGTACAAAGTAGCCGGCCCATTCACTGTATTCATTCAAGCTCTGTGCCATAGAGTAATATAATATAGAGTTGCTAATATGTTATTATGTAACCGATATTAAATTTTTGAATACGAAATACATTGCAATGGATAATTTAGTTAACACTATTGCCAATATATCTAATATCTGTAGTTGACACATAGGATTTAAAGCAGGACGTCATGCTACGCCTCAGGACTAACGACTAACTTTACGTAAAAGGCAGAATTACGTGACGTCGATTTCTTCTTAATCTAAATACGAATGATGCTTATGGTTTTATGGATGGTTTTTCCCTTCCAACCATTGCTTTTATCTATCACGTTTAATTATAATGAAATGTGTCTTCTATTAACCTCTTGTTCCAATGAAGATGTTACATAACTGTACAATTGCTTTATTCAAATAAAGTTTATTCAACTTTTTCCTTTAAATAACATCTAAGACTTGCTATATAATATGTTAATTCAATATTAATTAAGTGGAAACTCTACATTTAGTCAGCCTACAGTCCATCGTAGGCGGGGTCTGTAGCGTCCTCCGCCCGCGCCCTGCCTGTCATCGCTTATATCAATCGTAAACATTGGACCAAATATAATCTTACTACTAAATTTGCCCTTTGTTAATTACAAACTGTGTAAAGAAGTCACAAGTGGAAAAAAGAAATGAGAAAATCGATTACAAAAAAAAGTTCCGGGTTAAAAAAAGCCAAATACAAGATGATTCATTCAAGCAAAGTTTTTTCTATATTATTATTACTGTCATTCGTATCTTCAACTGACAATTATGTTACTTTAAGATGTTTTAAGAGACCCCAAAAAATAGACGTGACTCATGATGTTTAAAAAATTAAAAATTAGAGTTATCGAGCACCTATAGAGACAAATATTAAGGAAATATGCATGCTTATTGGAGATGCGCCGAATAGTGGTTTCACCGAATAACCGAATACCGAATAATATTTGGTTTAACTTTTACCAAACCGAATATTCGGCCGAATTATTATTGTCAATTTGCCAGTTACTTGTGTTCATTATCACTTAAAAATGTTGATTTGTGTTTTAAAAATAATTACTGATTTAAGGTTTAAAATAAATGTTGACTATACTATCTATAGATTAAGTAATAAATGTGTTGAGGTTTCAAAATAAATGTCGATTTGAAGTTTAATTGCTTTATTTTATTAGTTTTATTCAACACATTCTTCATAGGATTTGAGTTTGACTTATAATATAACATAAATCTTACATAAGAAGTTTTGTGTTTTAGTCCTGTACCATGTCATGTACAGCAAAAAAAAAATGCCGAATATACCGAATACCAAACGAATATTCGAAAACAAATAGTACCTATATGTATAGCTTTATAAATATAGTCAGTAACATGAGCGCGTTTTAATAGACGTTTTAACAAGAAGCTAGCTATATATATACTCCACTGGTTAGTAAAACGTGTGTTTGATTCTGCGTTTATCAATACACGTCAAATATTTTGATTGCGTTCAGTAGCGCGCGTTACTATTCAAGATGTAAAGTATAAGATAATATAGGTATGATAGTACAAAGACGCTATGGGAGTTACAAATCTAAATTAAAAAATGTACTTACAGTAAGTACACGGTATGATTGACTGTATATTTATTATTCTTATCATTTTACATAAAATACTTTTTCTGCAATATATGAGTAGATGTAGAAAACGAACATGCAATCCACCTAATGGTAAGTAGCTACTGCAGCCATAGTCATTTTTAGTAATCTCTAGGTTAAATTTGATTCCTGTCGCGGGTTGAACACAGATGCGGTGATATGCCTGAAGTCTCTTGCTAAACCTATCGAAACTTTACTAGCTATAGGTACCTATTTGAAATTCTCCATTCTCTTATCTTCATAAATTTATGCTCAAATCGTTTACTAGCTTGTATTATATTACTTTGATAGTCATTCATAGTTTCATATGATCTTCGTTTACAACTCTTCATTTTTTCTACCTTTATCCATTACGGATAAATTTCCAATATATAAGTTGTACAAGCTTAATTTTCTGTTTCATATTTCTTCCTTGTATTTCCAATGACTATGTTATTAATACAAACTACTCATATAGTCGTAATGTTATCATTTTATTCAGCTTTCTCTGTCTATATCAGTGTAACTTATTAGTATAATTCAATTAATACTTAGTTTAGCATTATGCAAACGTTTGCTCCACGACTTGGCGCCAGCCGTGGGTGGGGTTTGAAGCGTCCTCGCTCACGCCGGTATGTGTTGCGGTTATCGATATTCGACAAACATTGGACGTATGTTTGATTGATCGATTGTTTCACAAAAATTACTATAATTAAATTAATACTTAGTTTAGCATTGCAGACGTTTGCTCCACGGCTTGGCGGCAGCCGTGGGCGGGGTCTGAAGCGTCCTCGCCAGTTACGGTATGCTATGCGGTTATCGATATTCGACAAACATTTGGACATGTGTAGTTATTGACGATTATTTGACACGAACTGTTTTATTAAACGAAAATTATCAGGAGTTGCAGCTTGAAGTTTTTTATCGTATGGTAATAAATATAGGAATCGTTTAATGTTTAGTAATAGTGTTTTACTGATTAATATTTTCACAAAAAATCGTATAAGTTTATTTGATTACTAACTTAGCATTTACTTATAACATTAGTGGTATGCGGTATAATTAAGCATTAAACTTTATCATCTTTTAAAACTTTTGTTTACATGGGCCTAAGTATCTTAGATATTGCTGTATCGATTTTGACGGGCCTTATAAAAAATATTATATTTTAGTCCGATAAAATATTTTAGTTCAATGATTGCAATCTATAATTGCAATGAAAAGTAAAAAATAAGAGGTTCCACCAGAAAAAGCTTGTATGTCCGTAAAGAATTAAGAGATCTACATTTTTGGATCATTCCCCAATTAACAACAACAACTACTAATATTTCTATAGCACTACTTCTTAAAGTTCCTATTACGAGTCTTTCAAGGACCCAAAGTCGTTATAACTTATTCCAATAAAGATTTTATCCAATTCTTGTGAAACTTGCGTGATCATAAACAATGCCATATATTAAAATAATGTCAGTGACACGAACTGGCGTCATAAAACAATCTTATCAGATCTCTAGCGATGGTATCATCATTTTATATGTCTCTCTCCTTATATACGATACTATTACAATCATAATAATACCTATAATGGCCAATGCAACATCGATTGTTGTATCTCTCAAACATAATTAAAACCTACAAGTTCATATTAATATTAAATATCAATAACTGATATTAATTATATTTATAGTTTATACAATAGTAAGAATAAGACTTATTTAATGTCCGCTAGACTTAAAAGATTAGTAGTTATTAGATACAGGATTATTATTTATACGATTGTTTGGCCAGTGAACGAACCGAACAGTCAGACGAAGGAATACCGCATGGGTACATAACTATTATGGACTTGTAACGTGACTGGTACATAAACTTGAACATAATATTAAATTTGTAATGTGGTATCTCCACACAAATTCAAACGTGTAGATAGAGTGTTTGATTTACTTTTTGTACCAAATTGTACTAAACAAATTAAGCGGAAAGTTTGTAAAGGTTTGGAGTTTGCGTCAAGTGCCAAGCGTGTGGACACGTCACAAAGAAATAAAATAAAGATATTATAACTCTCGATAACATCACGTCACAGCACTAGTCGTAAACCAGTTGGCGAGTGCGGGGGTGCGGCGCCACGAAAGTACGACGTATCTCTAGTTTTATATCGACAAACATATACAAATTGACGGGTAGCCGATACGCTACCGTTGACCGCCTCGTGCTGCCTTTACACTTTGTTACTTGTTTTGTCATACGTGTTTGAATTATTTGTCAATTTGTTTATTTTGTCATAATTTAAATTAGTCATATAGTATTTGAATTCTCGAATAAACACTGCTTTTATTTTTATCGCAGTAAATGGTTTATGACTATTTTTGATAGTCAACAAGTCTCCGTAATGTGCTTTTGCAATTCAACTTTCATAAACACTCAAATAGTTTTTTTGATCGAATTGTTTAAGTTAAGTGTTTGTCAACAAAAATATTTTCGTATTAAGTCAATTGTTTACAGAATTATTTTTGACCAACAATACCCCTGGTAACATAATAAGTAGGTATATATTAATACATCTATTGTATTGTAAGTATATATTTTTATACCTTCACCTTAGTTACTAGTAAGTAAAGCCAGAAAGTTAATAATGCAAAGGCAGCATTTGTTTCTGTATAGCAATATTGGATTTGAAATTTGAGCTTTATTTCACTAATTTTAGTATCTAGCGACGGCTTAGAAGCCTACTCCCCTTTGGCTAATAGCTGCTATTATAATTAATTTATTTAAACGGCTATCACAAGGATATTTCGATATTTCCTAATGGTTTTGTTCAAAGTGTTAATAGTTTGAGTTTGAGATTTGTGAAGGTTGATAATCAAATGACAGATAACGATTTGAGAAAACGGTATTTGAATGGCGAATATTATTTATAAATTTCAGATTTTTTCATCAGGTTCTCCCTGAAGCCGATCACATGTATTACTATTCCTGAGGACTAAGATGACTACTTCATCTATTCAGCCAACCGATATTCACACGCCACAACCTCATCCCATACACCGCAAAGCAAGAACTGATTCCTGCTAGAAATACGTGTGACAGTGGAACCTTCCCGGTCGAACCATATCATATTCATTTACATCTCCTTAGGTAGCAGTGTCCACTTTCCATCAGTACTCTTAGCATGACTTTTCAAAACATCCCACAATTTTACATTACGTTTACTGAATCCATTATTCTGTTCCGTTTGCTTCAGTAGACTGAGTAAACGTAACAAAAAGTAAGTGCTCAAGTCTTTTTGTCTACCTCACATGCTCGCATAATAGAGAGACAAAACATGAAGCGCCATTTTGTCAAATTAGACATTTAATGTTACGTTACTGACACTATAGTTTTGATACAATCCGCTAGGGGCGTTGATTGGCAAATGTATGGGCAAACACGTAAACAAATACCAAAACAGTAATATTTGTCAAAACGTAAAAACTCATGGTAAGGGTACAAAATTGCATGTTCGTTTCCTACTTCAATCTTATAAAATGCCATGTACAATTGTACAATAGCAATAGTTGACGGGCGTTTTCACCTATGTCTACGTGCTACATTAAAGTTGATGACGTATAGGTTTGAACATTTCTGTACGTTTGACTTATTAGTAGTCAATGCGTTTATGTATCATTTAAATAATGATTTGTTGATATGTATCAAAGCCGATATAACAAATCGCTTATAATTATAACATGTGCCTTTAAAGAGAGAATCGTAGTAAGTAATAGCGCTTTTTTATGTTGGAAAAATAAAACTTATGTCAATGATATAAGTTTTGACGTTATTTAATAATTATTATTACCATTTATATCGTATTATTTTAGTTTACTAAAATTAACTATTGACGTGCTGGTTAATAATGGAATTTTATATCACTTTTAGATTTTATATTAATTTAAGACCGTATTAAATTTTAAATAGAGTAATAGTAAAATAATTCTTTCTTTAACAATTAATGGACACCTATTATTATTAGTGTCTTAATCTTTTTAATTTAATTTAATTTGACTAATAGTTTAAAAAACAATTGTGTATCTCGATAAAGTATCTTGATAAAACATATCTGGTATACGAGTATTATATTAATGTTTACTCTTTATTAAGTTGAATAATATCTTTGTATGACGTAACAACTTTGACCCGGTACTCATTTTAGGCTAATTTAGACACGTACGTAGAAATGACTTATCGATTATCCCGGAGTTAGGCGAGCGATGTGTGACTGAAATTTTAATTAAATCCTACATACTGACGTGTTCCACAATTATTTAGTTCCGTGACACATAGTGCCCAATTTACCATACAAGAAATTAATTCAGTTATTATAATTTATTCATTATTCTCATTATAATCTATTCCATTAATTATAAAATAATTGGATTTGTAAATTATATCTAGGATGTTAAAATATCGTTTTAACTTTTTGTCTGTAGGCACGGTGGTAGGCCTCCTGAATCAAACCACAAAGGGTTCTAATGCCTTCAAACCTTTCACGCCTTCAACACTTTTTCATTATTATGTATTAGTATAATTTGTTTAATTTCTATCCTTATGCTTTATTTTCAATACTTGAAATAACGTGATAATGTTGTTAACATCACAGATACACAAGACAGATGGTAATATTGAATCTGTCTCCATGGGATACTCAATAAAGGAATTATTTTACCACCCCAACCTCCCTACCGGAGAGAGTGGGTGGTGGGTCAGACGGTAGTCTCGGCACCCAGCTGCACTCACCCCGGCATCCCCCCAACTCCACCATACTTCCCCCACCCCCGTATCTTTCCATAACAGAAATCAATTATAACTGTCTGCTACCCCTGGCGACTGTCTATTGCTATTATTGAAACTCGAAATATCAAATTTAGATTTAAAGGCAGACTGTTCTTTTTATGTTTATTAGTTATACCTACATGTATGCAAACGTTCTTTTTATATAATTTAAATGACGTTTCTTTAACACAATTTGAATTCTAATTGTAATTTTTTTACTGCTCTTTAATAAACCCGGACAAACAGTTAATTTTCGTCCCGAATATAGTTAAAATAATAATTAATGGAAAAAAAAATTCAAGTTTTTTCTGTTCCGTGAGTTCATAACAACTAATTATCGATTGGCAATAAGTTCGCTGATAATTGATAATAACACGATAATGAGACATTAATGTGCTTCAGATAAAATAACAAGCAATAAAATAACTTTTATTGTTTGGGGCCTCACCCTATTCGAGTGTTTTGAGGCAGCGGTAAAGTTAGCGTTGAAAGGTCAGGGGCGTATCCTTGAGGTACAAAATCAATAGTCCCAGACGACTACCACGTACAAACTTCACGAGCAAGAAAATAAAAAATAATATATTATTTTATATATATTTGTAATTAGTTGTAACACAAACGTAAGTAAATGCATTTATTTTTGTTTTATTGATTAATCTCAATGTTTTTGTTTGTTATGTACCTATGTTCATATATTAATATTACACAAATATGTTTTTAATTATTGAACGCGAGTAAATGTTTAAGTAAAACCAACAAAGGAAGTTGCTGGTGGACAAGCCAGTCTGAGATGCAACGCGCATGTCTCGATGCATAATCGATAAAGCTAGATTGCCCGGGCGAGGTAAAGCGCGCATGGTTCACTGCAACCTCGCTGATGCCATTGTGTTTAGTTTTGTGTGTAAAGTTTTCCATATTTTCAATATTTTTTTTGAAGTTAATAGAAAACGTATTTATTTTTTATTTATTGTAAAAATATAATTAATCGTAATATAATATTGTAAAAATATAAAAAATCCATACGCACCAGTATGTCCGTAGCCAATTGTTGAATAACGAACACTACTAAAATATCTGATATGAAACTACATTTCAAATCACAACTTGTTCAAATTTTCAAAATTATAGAGATAACCGAAAACTAAGGGAAAGCACCCTCAACGCTCGAAGGTCAAAGATGAAATAACGCATTGCCTGCAAAGCGCCACGCCCTAGATGCACCCACTGCGCATGTCCGTATGCATGACGTCAATAACTCTTCAACTCCCACCCCCCATTTCCACCCTTCCGCGAATATATCGATATAAAGATATTCAATATGAAACTATCAAATAGAATAAACAATGCCTTTACCTGAGATTTTAACAGTATATATCTGGAAGCTATTGATTATATCTACTTTATTAAGAGTAGAATTGATAATTATTTTAAATTATCCTGGAGTTGATCTTTTTATGTAATTTAAATTCGTTGTATTTTTAATTGATTATATTTAAGTTAAATTTAAAAACTAACTACTTAAATTTAAAAATATTTTTATACGTACCTACTTAGGGATATCTTCTTTTTTTTCAAAATAAATAATTGTAAACATCGAACACAACACCATTATATTAAATTTGAGGTTAAATAAAAACTAAAGTGAAGTTAAGCGTAAACCTCTACATTTATTATCCAAGAAACATATTATTTAAAATAAACCACCAACAAGTTGAACTATAAAAGAGATAACATACTAAACGAGCGCACTCAATGAAGGTAAGAGATGATATACCGCCCTGCAAGGGACACCCCGCCCGGGATGCACCTTGCGCATGCCCGGGTGCACGAGATCAATAAATACCCCCGCGCCATCCAGGCCTAGGCGTGTCCAGACTGCCATAGAAGTACTGAACAAAAGCCTTTGTTGATGAAAATGTCTGTCATTTTTATTGATAAAATATTTCGACGAAAAAAGCGGTGAAAGATATTTTTTTATATAACTAGCGATATTACAATATTACTGATAATAAACGTTTTATCATACTATATTAAAACACCCGTAAGTGATTTTATTCTCAAAAATCACAAATATTGTAAAAAATATTGTATATAAGTGCCCAATATCGTGTCAAATTAAAATCATTAAAGATTTGTCATAAATAAATAATTTATATATATCAACATTTTTTTAATTATTGTGTTCCTAAAAGTATAAAATGTACTATAAACCTTTGCAAGAATTATAGTAAATATAATATAAAACAGATGTACAACTAACGGAAATGTAGCTTCCGGACAAAGGCTTTATAGCGCATCGTAGTAGCGCATCTGCAAAGGACCACGTCCGGGATGCGTCTCATTACGCATGTTCATGTACACGAAATCAATAAATCTTACTGCAGTGCTGATCTCTGAACATATTCATTAGTAATATGACAAAATAGTTATCTTTAGTCTATTTATATCAAAAAGAGGATAAACCTGTAACTATGTAGCTTTGTAGAACCAAATAAGCTATACATTTATTTTTATATAAATTAGAAAATAATTTGAATTGCTCAAAAATATATATTATGAAATATTTACAAGTCATAAAATTATATTATAAAAGTATCCCAAGAAAAGTTAGAGGAAAAAATATTATAAAATATATATCTTACCAATCAATGTAACAGTTCGTTGGTAAACTGTGTAAACACCAATCACTCTAAGACTCAGTAAATTAAAAATATTTCATTTCAAATACTTAGTTAAAGTTTTTGACTCAAGAATTTCTAAACTATTTTTGCAAAAAATAAATATTAGTACTATTATAGAAAATATAAATGGACACCTAAATGAACTACCAGGCGCGCGGGTTGAAGGGCGTAGAAGATATCCGAGCTTATTGTAAAGGGCGCTCAGACCGGGATGCATCTCATTGCGCATGCTCTTGTGCATGAGATCAATAAATGGCAACGCCCAGGTCGGGAAATTTCCAGAGTTGCGTAATATATTATTTTAGTTTTCACCTGGATTTTATTTTTTGTTGCGATATACTACAAAAAGTGCATACAGTTTAACAAGTTTGGGCATGGTCTCTATATAATCTATATAATAAGTGAAAAATAATTTGATTTCATATATTTTGAGTACCTAATGTAAATCTTTACCTATTTAGATTAGTTTTTTTTCAAATAGACTATTTATTAGTGACTATTTTCATCGGTCCATATTACCGATAAATTACAATGTTTTTCAAATCAAACGAACGGCAATAATCAGACATTAATACTATAATGATTAGAATGCCAAATGAAAACAAGGTCAGACTCATTCCTTATTTATGTAACAAAGTAAAAAGGGGTTGGTAGTAGAAAAAGGGCCGGTGAAAAGGGGCCGGAGGAAACAATGTAGACCCTTTCAAGTTCAAGGGCGTATGCCTCGATTATGATTGTCAAAATGTAACATCCGAACAAAGGCTATATAATGGCGTGTCTCCTGAAGGGGACCACGCCCGAAATGCGCCTCATTACGTATGTTCACGTGTACGAAATCAATAAATTTACTGAAGTGCTGATTTCTGATCTCATTCATATGATAGTAATATTAAAACTATAACTATTAAGCTAACATTATTATTTTTTTATCTATATAAACATGTAGCTTGTAAAGTTAAATAGGTTTTACATTTATTATTAAAAAATTATGAACTGTGTGAACTAAGATTAATTAACAAATAATTATGACTCATAAATGATATAAAAAAATTATAATAACCAATATTTTTTCAAAATATAATAAATATTTAATGTTTTACCTGTTAATGTACTTGTTGTGAAGCAGCAAACACTATAGAATTTGATATCAAAAAATAATATTTAGCAAAAAAAGATTAAGAAAACCTTCTATCATTTATGGAGATTCAAGAATGTTATCTGTGTTGTAAAAAAAACTTTGCAGGAAATACAAAGCTAATCATAAATCAACTAACAGCTGTACGGGATGAAGGCTGTAGTAGATATAACGAGCTTATTGGAGAGGGCGCTCCGGGCGGGCCGCGGGATGCATCTCAATGCGCATGCTCTTGTGCATGAGATCGATAAATGGCAACGCCCAGGTCGGGAAATTTCCAGAGTTGCGTAATAGTTTTATCGTCAGTATACCTGGATATTCTTTTTTGATGCGATATATAGATAAATAGTACACCCATCTATGGGCATGGGTATCTATATAATGGAAATATAATTTTGACGTTATATATTTTTAGTCGCGACAGAAAAACTTTCACACAATATTTGTTAATCTATTTTGGATTAGTTTTTAGATATACTATTTTTAAATAAATAATTTCGGCGGAAAAAATATAGTAATTAGGTATATTCCCGATATTATTGGAAATGGCGCTCCGGTCGGGATGCACCTCATTGCGCATGCTTTTGTGCATGAAATCGATAGATAGCAACGCCCAGGTCGGAAAATTTCCAGAGTTGCGTAATCATTTAGTCGAATGTCTACAAATGGACTTTCTTTTTTAATGACTTATTTGAACACTCTCATATCTCGGGTCGGGTCAAGGGTCTTTATATAAATTAAAATTAATTTTGATTTAAGAATTTTAGTGAGTAATAAAAATCGAGTAATATTATTTAAATGATTGCATCGTTACAAATAGAGTAACTACAAAATGAACGTTAAACAAATGAAAGAAACTAATTATCAAACAGATAATCCAATACAACAATACGCTGAAAAAATAAGGTCATTCCTTGCTTATGTGACAAGACTGAAGGGGTTGGTGGTAGAAAAGGGGCCGGAGGAAACATTTTAGACCCTCTCAAGTTCAAGGGCGCCTCGGTTATGAATGGCACAATGGAGTTACCCTTGTAAGGGTAGGGTGAGGAGCGATGTTAAAGACGATACATTTTTCATTTATATAATTGTAGACTTGTTTATTTCATTGATATTAAACATTTTAAAAATAGTTATTAGTATCAACGATAAACCATTTTATGAAGTTAATCAGCATTAAATCATACATAAACCACTAAGACGATTTAAATGTACAAATTTTCATGTTTACACCATAACAAGGAGAATAGACGATCGTTTTACGACGAAATGGAACCGATCTAAAATGCTATTTAGCATTAAGTCCGCTTTTTGCACCACATTGTTTTTAACATGGTCAAATAAACAGTAAATAATGTTTTTAACATGGTCAATAAACAGTAAATAAATAAATAAAAAGATCTATATTATAAAACTCAGCCAACACAAAACATGTTATTATGCAACCTCGCTAATACGCTCAAGAAATGTTACGTATACTTATGTAATGAATATTGTATATTTTTTATTTATAATGTATATTTTTGAATAAACTGGAACAATTTAACAAAAAAGAAGAATACAAATTATACATTATTTATAACAGGAACCTAATATTGCAGATTATATTCAAAATAAAAGTGGTTACGTAAATTAACATAAAACATAAATGAAATTAATAAACAAAGGAAAGCGCTAGCAGTAAACACGTATATTTTGCATAAATAACGTACTTGTTGCCGAAGTAGCTCCAATCGGGATACATGCAAATACGCATGTCTGCTCGCATAAAATCAGTAAATCACATTGAAATGCCCGGGTCAGACTATTTCATGACTTGATAATAATCATCGTAAATCTAGTTCATTCTCTGTAGTTTAGTACGAGTATATTGTTAAGATATTTTTTTTCTTAATTTAAAATTACTCAGAAATCAAACCGATGAAATATTGGATTAATGAAAAAATATATACATATCAGGAATATTTTTCGATTTATTTTCGCTTTTATTTTAAGTATAATATGTTTCTGATTATTTTATGCGTAAGAAGTTGTAGTCAAAGTATGATAACACCAAGAAGATGCAATGCACATGTTTGGACCTATAATAATCGATATATCTAACATGTTCGAAAGAGATATAAGGCTTATATTGCAGTACCACATTACTTACTATATGATTAATATTTAAAAAAATGTAATATTTTTTTAAATCATAACCAAATTGATATAAAGTATTAAGAGTAATTGTTTTTAATTATATTATAAAAGCAAATATACTTACCGCTAGTTTATGTTTACACGTAGTGTTTAAAAACCGTATTCACTTTAAAAGCATTTAAAATAAAGTCAAATTTAGAATATACTAATCTATTTATTTCTTATACTACACGTTTAGCGAAACCGAGCGTACAAGATGAGAGATACTGAAAAACAGAACAGAAGAATGCTAAGTATTAAATATATCATGTTGGAGTGGCGCCGATACCAACGAACACCCTAGATGAAAGCAGCAGACTAAATAAAGTAGTCATTGGAGGGAGCTGTACGCCCGGGATGCACCTCAGTGCGCATGCCCGTATGCATGGAATCAATAAATCACCTCCCAGGCTTTGAACGTTTCTAGACTAAACAGGAACGGACTGTAAATTTAATTTGGTGTAGTGGAAGTTTTTGGTAGTTATTTAGGTGAATTATTTACGAAATAGCGGTATTTCTCGAAAATATTGAAAACAAATATTCGTTTTTTAAGCATCACATTTTAAAAATATCATTACAACGAACAAAAGATATTATAGTATTTATGTTTTAATGGTATCAGAGTAGGCACATATTAATATTGTTCATAATATTGGTGTTGTTAAGATGCTGTCCCTTTTGTTTTTTTTTTTAAATTAGTCAAAGGTGGTATTATCAGGGGAATTAGGGTTTGTTTAAATCCGGAAGGTAGACTGGCAAGGTTTGGGATGAGAGGGATGGTGCCTGCGGTTGGTGGGCGACAACGGGGTATGGGTGAAGCCTAGGGGTTGTTGCGAGAAAAAGTGGAACGGGTGAAACCTGGGGTTGGTGGGTGTAAACGGGGGATGGGTGACGCCTAGGTGTAGTGGCGTGAAAAAGTGGAACGGGAGAAATCTAGGGTTGGTGGGTGAGAAGGGGGCCGCAATATTAAATGGAAAGAGGGGTACGGTATTATGCAACGCGCATATCAGTATGCAATATATCTGTTAGCCATTACAACAATCTCTTTTTATGAAGAATTATTGCGACTATTATATGCATTTGCTTTTTAATTATGTTTGTTAGAGATTTGAATACCCTCGTTGAAGTATTACTGTTAAATCATACACCATCTGGTCAAGAGCGAATTACGAACAGTGAGGAAGTGGGGCTCTAAAGTTTGACGATGACAACATATTAAAGGAGGCCAGACATAGCTGGATCCACATTGAAATAGTCTTTCATTTGCTTGTGAATGTTATTTTTAAGTTTTTTAATGTGAACTTAATGCTTACTGGTGAAGATGCAGAGAGATGAACAGACTACTAGAGAAGGAACGTTTCCAATATTGTTATTTACAAGGAAAATTACCACTCAAAACTATATATTGGTCTACTTATGTGGTATTGATTTATTGAAGCTATAGGTGATATAATATAGAGGTATACCAATTTGCCACCCGCTTCGTCTGTCAGGCGTGGGGGTAAGGGTTTCTTATTAAAGGTGGGCGTTTTGTAGTATTGTAAAGGATGGAAAGGACGGACTGTTACATCTATATATAGGATATTTTGTGAAAATCAGTATTTTCCTTCGTGTTTTAATTGTGTTATAACATAATTTGTATTAGTCGCACAAACTTAAATAAGTAAAACTGGCATAACAGGGGCAGATACATCGCTCACGTCTTAATGCAACCTCGCTAATATGCCTGGGAAACATTTAGTACCTTATGTACGTACGGAGCCGGAGACCTATAGAAATGCGCAACGTTATAGGATCCAGCACGGTGCCAATATTGTTGGCAGGGAGTGCGTGTAGCCAATGTCCTGATTCACTTTGGGCAACAGCTAATAAACGGGCCCTATCAGAGTTGTCAGAACATCGTTCCAGAAGACAGGCAA
Source organism: Epargyreus clarus clarus (assembly GCA_014595695.2). Classification (NCBI taxonomy): domain Eukaryota; kingdom Metazoa; phylum Arthropoda; class Insecta; order Lepidoptera; family Hesperiidae; genus Epargyreus; species Epargyreus clarus. The sequence goes on from JACTTY020000029.1 coordinate 4,279,738, forward strand.
AAACAGACTTAAGAGCCGGTGTGTCCCAGACGGATTGCTTGGTTTTATCTGACAAAGATATATCCTCAGCCGGAAAGCAACCACTCCAGGCCTCCTCAGCCTCTGGCATGTACGTCACCCGAACATCATCCAAATTAGTGTTTAATATATCTGAGATGAGGGCGATCGTACTATGACAAGAGGCCAAGAAAGCCGGAAGCGCTAAACTTTCCGTGGTGCGGACACCTATGCCACCAAACCTAACCGGAAGAGTTGCCTGCATCCAGGAACGATCATCAAATTTTAAATTTAGAATTTTGGATAAGCAATTTTGTAAAAGCGTATCTAATATGTGAGTGACAGATGGGAATTTCCAAAAAGGACAACAACGAAGTAAGTACAAGAATTTTGGTGCGAATAAGCAAAGGCGCAAAATGTAAATAGCCATATGTGGTTTTAAATCAAAGAGTCGCTCTGAAATATTTTCAAAATTATGTAATTTTGAATTTACAATGGGTAAAAATGCATCATCAAATATTGGAGCACCTAGAAGTGTCAAATTTTCTTTTTCTAAAATAGATATGTTAGGTGATATTGAAGCGAATTGACCATATATATGATGACATTGCTCAACAGATAATTTTTCCGAAAAGAATATTTCACATTTATTAAAATTTAAACTCAAACCAATTTTATTAAAATGATGGATTATGATTCTTAGGTCCTCCAATACAGTTGACGCATTTCCTCCCAAAGAACCATCATCAAGGTACCATACATTAAATTTTGAATTTAGTTGTGTAATAATTGGTTGTATTGCCAGACTAAAAATTACTGGGCCAAGAGGGTCGCCTTGCTGACATCCCACACATGATTCAATGACATTATCACCAAATAATAATTTTGAGGGGGTTCCATAACATTGCCACATATATCCGAAAATGTCAGGCATTTCTTTTTGAATTTCTGTAAGAAGGGCCCCCCTATCTACCGAATTAAAAGCATTTTTAACGTCTATTTTAAGGAAAACGTCATAATCATTGTTACTTAAAAATGTGCGAGCAGCGTGTACTGCTGCTTCGCAGCCACCCTTGACTCCGAAGCCGAGCTGCCGCGGCTTAAATCGCGTCGCCAATAACTCACTATAGTTACGGCAGCACAACTTCGAAGCCAATCTTCGGAGCGTGCACCCAACAGCGATGGGTCGAATGCCCCCATCCTTCTTTTTGAGAGCCACGAGGTTGGCCCCGTAAAGTACAGGCGTAATTTCGGGAGGAACTGCACCTGCCAACATTATGTTAATGAGGGCAGTGAGCTCCTTCACCAAATTTACGCCTGCTTCACCTAAAGAGGGATCTGTAAGGTCTTTTAGATGTTGCGGTGTAAGGCCGTCTAAGCCACCAGCAGATCCATTTGGAAAAGAACGGATAGCGGACTTGGTGGCTTCCTCGCTGACTCTCAAGAAGTCGCGCTGTGAATTGGGCAATGGGCTAGGAAGCTGCGAAGATGTGATCGGTGTGGGATGCTTCTCGCGAAGTGCCCCAAGCGTTTCAGATGAGCGCGTAGCCATAGTGTCTTCCGAAAATAAAATTTTTGCAGCACCTTTAACGTCTCCATCGGAGAGTTTGTTTTCAACTAATTTGAGAATGTTATTACGTAAGGAATTGAAATTGACAGAAGACGTATTTACAGGAAGAACATCTTGAGTAATATTGTGTTTAATTAAACTAGTTAGTGTTTGGTTGTGAGATCTATTATTTAAATGTAATTTTTTATATGTGAATAATAAAAGGTCTTTCCATGCATTGAAATTATTTTCTGCGACTACTCTGGCCACGTGCTCATAAAGACACACAGCTACGGCATAACGCGCTCCTTTAGGGATACGTTTGACCACTCTGATGTTATGTTTAAGACTTGCGAGTCTCTTGTGTAATGGTTCGTCATTACGGCCCCCATCTGTATTATTTATATAATTTGAGAGCAAAGGTAGATTTATTGATTCTATACGAGGGACATGAATGCGGCTGCAATGGATTTTTAACCCGCGTTGGCCTTTATAAAATTTGTTATCAGCACAGATGGGGCATCGTAATAACGAATCACTAGACATCAATTAATTTATAAAGAACAAAATCTACAAAAAAGCCCTGTACAAATAAAAACACTTCATACAACTAATACTTATACTAAAACTTATAATTTATTTAAAATAAATATACTATAATATTTATAATTATGTACTAAATAGAGCAAGACACAGTTTTCTGGAAGGTACAATGAACAACAAAAAAAAAAAAAACACTTTAACTGCTTTCACACACTGGACAGACGAAAGATGTAGAAACAGGAAATATAGTCTGACTATATTTTTAGGATCTGAAGAAGCACTTTAATTTCGTTTTCTCCTCTTTTTGTGATATCGATGCATCCTTGTCAATTTCTTTCCAGTTGATAACAATTAGTAATATGGACACTATATTGGCCGCAATAATTATTATAGGCACTCATAGCACTATTTATCTAACGTGTATATCACTACTTATTAAACGAATATAGTATAATATTTATTAAATTTAATATTTTTTATGAAGCTTCAATTTTTCCGTGACATTGTCATTGTCATTAATAAGATTAAAAACGTAAACGATTGTTTACGTTTTTTATCAACTTAAATTAGTTCAAAATTATAACCGGCAAATAACGGATCAATAAAAAAAATAGGAATATTTTCAAGATTTATTTGTACGTATAATGTTACATACACGTATTGTGTTATTATTATTTTATTAATTTAAAAAATATAATACGTAACAAATAGAAAAAAACGTTCTTGGTATAGTAACACTAACAAGATGCAATGCACAATGCACATGTCTAGATGCACAATAATCGATGTATCTGACATGTCTAGAAGAGTTCTAATATTAAGACTATATATATATATCAATCAAGCATATCACATTGAGACTTTACGCGTGTCCGCATAAAGTATGATTAAAATTTAATAGCATAATAATAAAGCGTTTTTTTTTATTATAAACAAATTCAATATGAGGAATAATTTATTTTAAAACAGTTTTAATTCAAACAATGAAGTATTACTGTACTTACCACTTTATGCTTACACGTAGTTGTTGAACACCAACACTTCTTAAAGGATTTAAAAAAAGTTTTCAATAAAGTTCAATTCTTTAGAATGCACTAATCTATTTTTAATAATACAGATCTAGCGAAAACGAGCGTACAAGATGAGAGATATTGAAAAACAGAAAAGAAGAATACTAAGTATTAAATATATCATGTTGGAGTGGCGCCGATGCCAACGAGCAACCTACATGAACGCAGCAGACTAAATAAAGTAGTCATTGGAAGGAGCTGTACGCCCGGGATGCACCTCAGTGCGCATGCCTGTATGCATGGAATCAATAAACCACCCCCCCAGGCCCTGACCCTTTCTAGACTAAACAGGAACGTACAACAAATTGAATTTAGTGAAAATGATACTTTGGTAGTTATTTAGGTGAATTATTTACGAAATAGCGGGATTTCTCGAAAATTTTGTGAACAAATATTCGTTTTTTAAACATATTAAATGTTACTTAAAAGTATAATATTACGCTTTTATACATATGGATAGATCTTCCTATCAAATTTTAAAAATATCATTACATCAATTGAAAGATATTATTGTAATTTTAGTTTTAATAGTATCAGAGTAGGCACGTTTTAATATTGTCCGTAATATTGGTGTCTCTTTTTTTTTTTTTTATATTTGTCTGAGGTGGTATTATAATTTAGTATCGAACGAGGCTGCAATACAACATACGGTACAAAATAGGGGAATTAGGGGTTGTTTTAATCCGGAAGGTAGACTGGCAAAAGGTTAGGGACGAGAGAGATGGTGTCTGGGGGTGGTGGGTGAAAACGGGGAATGGGTGAAACGTGGAGTCAGTGGGTGAAAAAGGAGGATAGGTAAAAACTAGGTGTAGTTGCGTGAAAAAGTGGAACGGGCAAAATCTGGGGTTGGTGGCTGAGAAGGGGCCGCAATTTTAAATGCAAAGGGTACAGTATTATGTAATGCGCACCTCAGGATGCAATTGGTTTACAATAATCTCTTTTTACAAAGTATTATTGCAACTTAACATATACATATGCTTTTTAATTATGCACGTTATAGCTTTAAATAGACTCATAAGTATTTTTTGAAGTCCTCGACATCCACATGTCTGCTCGCAGAATTAGAAGTGTTACTGATAAGTCATAATCCACCATGCTGGTCAAGAGCGAATGACGACCAGTGACGAAGTGGGACTCTAAAGTGTGACGACGGCAACATATTAAGGGAGCCCAGATATAGTCGGTTCCAAATTGAAATAGTCTTTCATATGCATGACGTGATTATTGTTTATAATTTTATTTAATGTGACTTCAATGCTTCCTAGTAAAGATACAGGATATGAAGTTATTTATACGAGAATAAAGTACTAAAGAAGGAACGTTTCGAAAATTGTTATTTACAAGAAAAAATATAATTCAATGTTATATATTAGTCTACGCATGCGGTATTGATTTATTGAAGCTATAGGTGATATAACATTATAGTCATTCTAATTTGGTAAATGTGGGCGTTTTGTGGTATTCTAAATGGTGGAAAGGGGGACTTTTGGCTGTTAGTGAAGCCTAGGGTTTAATGCGTGAAAAAGTGGAACGGTTGATACCAGGGGTCGGTGGGTGAAATAGGGGGATGGGTGAAGCCTAGGTGTAGTTGCGTGAAAAAGTGGAACTGGAGTTGGTGAGTGTGAAGGGGACGCTATATTTAATGGAAAGAGGGGTACAGTATTATGCAACGTGCATATCAGGATGCAATTGATCTGTTAAACCATTACAAAAATCTCTTTTTTACGAAGAAATATTGCTCTGTAATTATGTACGTTAGAACTTTAAATAGACTCGCAAGTATTTTTTGTTGTCGTCGACATTCACATGTCTTCTTGCAGAGTTAGAAGTGTTAAGTCATAATCTAACGTGCTGTTTTACCAGCTCTTTAGAGCTAGTTATGACCAGTGACGAAGTGGTGGGTTGCAAAGCTTGACAAAGACAACATATTAACCCAGACGTTACCAGTCCATCCAAATTAAAACAATTTTTCAATTGTATGTTAATGTTATTTTTTAAGTTTTTTTTCAATATGAATTAAATGCTTACTAGTGAAGATACTAATCACAGGAGATGAAATAAGTAATGTAGGAGGAACGTTTCAAAAATTGTTATTTACAAGGAAAATTTCCACTCAGAAGTATCTATTGGGGTCCGCATGCGGTATTGATTTATCGAAGCTTTAGGTGATATAATATAGGGGTATTCCAATTGCCACCCGCTTCGTCTGTCAGGCGTGGGGGTAAGGGTGTCCGATTAAAGGTGGGCGTTTTGTAGTATTCTAAAGGATGGAAAGGAGGGGCTGTTGCATCTACCTTTAGTATATTTTGTGTAAATCAAAATTTTCCTTCGTGTTATAATTGTGTTATAACATAATTTGTGTTATTCGCACATAATTAAATTAGTAAAACTGGCATAACAAGGACAGATACATCGCTCACGTCTTAATGCAACCTCGCTAATATGCCTGAGAAACATTTAGTACCTTATGTACGTAAGGAACGTTCACATATAAAAAAAAGTTAATTTGTATTATTTTAAAGCAGTGTCGTAATTTGTTTGAAATTAACAAACAAAGGAAAGTATAAGCGGTATATGCAAATAATATTTATGTATATAACGCACTTGTTGCCGAAGTACCTTCAATCGGGATGCATTCAACGCGCATGATCGTTCTCATGAAATCGATAAAGCTCATTACAGCGCCCGGGTGGGATAATTTCCAGATTGGCGTAATAATTATCGTAACTCTAGTTGATTCTCTCTAGATAAATTGTTTACGTTTTGAATCTTCTTATCAACATAAATGAGTTCAAAATTACAACCGGAAAATTATTGGATCAATAAAAAATAGGACTATTTTCAAGATTTACTTGTAGGTATAATGTTACATACTCGTATGGTGTTATTATTATTTTATTAATTATAACATTATTATACATAACAAGTAGTAATTAACGTTGCTGGTATGGTTACACTAACAAGATGCAATGCACATGTCTAGGTGCATCTAGACATGTGCATTGCATCTTAATAATCGATGTATCTGACATGTCCAGAAGAGTTCTAATGCGCACATCTGTGACTACGCGTGTCGGCATAAAGTATAATTAAAAATTAATAGCATAATAATAAAGCTTTTTATTTTATTATAAACTTATCCAGTATGAGGTGTAATTTTATTTAAAACAGAGTTATAATTAAAGAAATCATACAATGAAATATTATTGTACTTACCACTAGTTTATGTTTACACGTAGTTATTAAACACCATCACTTCTTAAAGAATTTTAAAAAAAGGTTTTAAATAAAGTTCAATTATTTAGAATGCACTAAACTATTTTTTTAATAATACAGATCTAGCGAAAACGAGCGTACAAAATGAGAAATACGGAAAAACAGAACAAAAGAATGCTAAGTATTAAATATATCATGTTGGAGTGGCGCCGATGCTAACGAGCAGCCTACATGAACGAAGCAGACTAAATAAAGTAGTCATTGGAAGGAGCTGTACGCCCGGGATGCACCTCAGTGCGCATGCCTGTATGCATGGAATCAATAAATCACCCCGCCCCACCTAGGCTTTGACCCTTTCTAGACTAAACAAGAACGCACGGCAAATTGAATGTAGTGAAAATGATACTCTTTGGTAGTTATTTAGGTGAATTATTCACGAAAAAGCGGGATTTCTCTAAAGTTTTGAAAACAAATATTCGTTTTTTAAACATATTAAATGTTACTTAAAAGTATATTATAGATCTTCGTATCAAATTTTAAAAATATCATTACATCAAATGAAAGATATTATTGTAATTTATGTTTTTATGGTATCAGAGTAGGCACGTATTAATAATATCCGTAATATTGGTGTTACAAGGCTGCAATACTACGACACAAAATACAGGAAATAGGGGTTGTTACAAGCCGGAATGTAATGGGAAGGCAAAAGGTTGGGGATGAGAGAGATGGTGCCTGGGGGTGGTGGGTGAAAACGGGGAATGGGTGAAGCCTAGCGGTTGATGCGTGAAAAAGTGGAATGGGTGAAACGTGGAGTCGGTGGGTGAAAAAGGGGGATGGGCAAAGCCTAGGCGTAGTTGCGTGAAAAAGTGGAACGGGCAAAATCTGGGGTTGGTGGGTGAGAAGGGGACGCGATATTAAATGGAATGGGCACCTTATAATGCAACTGGTTTGTTAGCCATTACAATAATCTCTTTTTACGAAGTATTATTGCAACTTAACATATATGCTTTTTAATTATGTACGTTATAGTATTATAAGTATTTTTATTGTCGTCGACACCCACATGTCTCCTCGCAGAGTTATAAGTGTTATTGTTAAGTTATAATCCACCATACTGATCATGAGTGAATGACGAACAGTGACGAAGTGGGGCTCAAAAGTTTGACGACGACAACATATTTAGGGATCCCAGATATAGCCGGATCCAAATTGGAATACTCTTTCATATGCATGTGAATGTTATTATTTTTTTTTAATGTGAATTCAATGATTCCTAGTGAAGATGCAGGTTATAAAGTTATTTATACGAGAACATAATAAAGTACTAAGGAAGGAACGTTTCAAAAATTGTTATTTACAAGAAAAAATAATACTCAAAACTATCTATTAGTCCACACATGCGGTATTAATTTATTGAAGCTATAGGCAATATAGAGTTATTCCAATTTGCCACCCGCTTCGTCTGTGTGGGGTGGGGGTAAAGGTGTCTGATTAAAGGTGGGCGTTTTGTGGTATTCTAAAAGGTGATAATGGGAGACTATTGCATCTATCTATAGGATAAGTTTGTATAAATCAGTATTTTCCTTTGTGTTATAATTGTGTTATAACATAATTTGTATTATTCGCACAAACTTAAATTAGTAAAACTGGCATAACAGGGGCAGATACATCGCTCACGTCTTAATGCAACCTCGCTAATATGCCTGAGAAACATTTAGTACCTTATGTACGTAAACATAAGTTATTTTTTATTATTTCAAAGCAGTTTCGTAATTTGTTTGAAATTAACAAGCAAAGGAAAGCTAGCTATTGATGTTGAGAATATTTATTTATATAAAGCATTTGTTGTCGAAGTAGCTCTAACCGGGATGCATTCAACGTGCGTGATCATTCGCATGAAATCAATAAAGCTCATTACAGCGCCCGGATCGGATAATTTCCAGGTTGGCGTAATAATTATCGTAACTCTAGTTCATTTTCTCTGTATACATTGTTTACATATTTAATCTTCTTATCAACTTAAATGAGTTAAAAATTATAACCGGCAAATTATTGGATCAATAAAAAGAAGAATATTTTCAAGATTTACTTGTACGTTACATACTTTTATTGTGTTATTATTATTTTATTAATTTAAAAATTATTATACATAACAAGTTATAAACGTTGCTGGTATGGTAACAATAACAAGATGCAATGCACATGTCTAGATGCACAATAATCGATGTATCTGACATGTTTAGAAGAGTCCTAATACGCACATCACGGTGAGATCTTACGCGTGTCCGCATAAAGTATGTTTAAAAAGTAATAGAATAATAATAAAGCGTTTTATTTTATTAGAAACAAATTCAATATGAGGAATATTTTTTTTTAAACAGTTATAATTCAAAAATTCAAACAATGAAGTATTGCTGTACTTACCACTAGTTTATGTTTACACGTAGTTATTAAACACCATCACTTCTTAAAGGATTTAAAAAAAAGGTTTAAGTTTAAGGTTTAAGTTCAATTATTTAGAATGCACTAATCTATTTTTTAATAATTTTGCGAAAACGACCGTACAAGATGAGAGATATTAAAAAACTGAACAGAAGAATGCTAAGTATTAAATATATCATGTTGGAGTGGCACCGATGCCAACGAGCACCCTAGATGAACGCAGCAGACTAAATAAAGTAGTCATTGGAAGGAGCTAAACGCCCGGGATGCACCTCAGTGCGCATGCCCGTATGCATGGAATCAATAAATCAGCCCCCAGGCTTTGAACGTTTCTAGATTAAACAGGAGCGGACTGCAAATTTAATTTGGTGTAGTGGAAGTTTTTGGTAGTTATTTAAGTTAATTATGTAATGGCGGGATTACCCGAAAATAGTAAAGACAAACATATGCTCTACATATATTATTATGTTATAAAAAAAAAATTACGAAATGTCATTTAAATGAAAAAAAATCTTGCAATACACCGATTGCAATTTTCTTACCGCCGTGTACTGTGACGCACCTTTTTCAATTTAGGGTGGTAATATATTCTCTGGAGTTCTAATTTATTGTGTTTTAATGGTATCAGTGTAGGCACGTATTAATAATACGTAGAAATGCCGTTTCCTTAGGTTTTTTGATATTTGTCACAGGTGGTTATTGTTTGTTATCAATCAAAGCTGCAATTTTTTATACGAACAAACTAGGCGGAAACAGGGGTATCAATCCGGAAGGTAGACTGGTAAAAGGTTAGGGTTGAGAGGGATGGTGCCTGGGGTTGGTGGATGAAAACGGGGAATGGGTGAAGCCTAGCGGTTGATGAGTAAAAAAGTGGAACGGGTGAAACGTGGAGTCGGTGGGTGGAAAAGGGGGATGGGTGAAGCCCAGGAGTAGTTGTATGAAAAATTGGAACGGGGCGAAATCTGGGGTGGTGGGTGAGAAGGGGAGACACTGTTAAATGGTAACTGAGGTACATAATTATTTAACGCGCATAGCAGGATGCAATTGATTTGTTAGCCATTAAAATAATCTCTTTTTACGAAGAATTATTGCAACTTAACATATATTCTTTTTAATTATGTACGTTATAGCTAAAAATTGACCTCTACAAATAAGTATTTTTTATTGTCGTCGACATCCACATGTCTCTTCACTGAGTTAGAAGCGTTTCTATTAAGTCATAATCCACCATGCTGGTCAAGAGCGAATGATGATCAGTGACGTAGTGGGGCTCTAAAGTTTGATGACGACAACATATTAAAGTAGGCCAGACATAGCCGGTTCCATATTTACTAGTGAAAATGCAGGATACGAAGTTATTAATACGAAAAGATAATAAGTACTAAAGAAGGAACGTGTCCAAAATTGTCATTTACAAGGAATATTTCAACTCAAAACTATAAATTGGTCTACGTATGCGGCATTGATTTATTGAAGCTATAGATAATATAATATAGAGGTATTCCAATTTCCCACCCACTTCGTCGGTCTGGGGTGGGGGTATGGGAGTCTGATTAAACGTGGGCGTTTTGTGGTATTCTAAAGGGTGAAAAGGGGGGACTGTTGGCTGTTGCATCTATCTTTATGATTTTTTTGTGTAAATTAGTATTTTCCTTTCAATGTTCCGTACGTAAACTTATCGTATCGTATCTTTGGTCGTAATATATTTAAAACTTTATGGAGTTATATTATCATACATATGTATACATTTAGAACAATTTTGTTAGCACCCTGTACTGATCCTTTGAAGTAAGCCCGTTTATGAAAACACTTGGGTGACGACGAGGATGTATTTTATAAGGTCATGGCCGTGCAACCCTCGCACACGTAATCAAAATCTCTCCCTTTCATGCCAAATTGAGTTTTATTTAAAACTGTTATGGTAAAGGTATAAAGAATTACTAGAAAAAACATATGAATTAATATTATGTACTAATTATTTGGTGATACATGTTGAAATTCATATGCTTCGAAGTCTGGTCTATGAATGAGCCTATGTAGTAGATTAAACTAAAGGGTTATTAAATAAATACGTATGTGTTATAAAACTAAGTGAAGTCGAACAACATAATTTGTGGTAATACTTAAATTAGTACAACTGGCATAACAGGGAAATACACATCGCTCATGTCTTTATGCAACTTCGCTAATACGCCTGAGAAACAGTTATTATATTATGTACGATTAAAAAAATAATACAATTAAAATTCTTTTTTTTAGAAGTGTCGTAATTTTGTTTGAGATTAAATAAAATAAGTAACTAGGTGAAAAAATACATTAAATAATTATCAAACAAAGGAAAGCGCTAGCTGTATGTGCAAAGAATATTTATGTATATAACTCACTTGTTGCCGAAGTAGATCCTACCGGGATGCATTCAACGCGCATGATCGTTCGCATAAAATCAATAAAGCTCAATATAGCGTCCGGGTTGGATAATTTCCATGTTGACGTAATAATTATCGTAACTCTAGTTGATTCTCTCTAGATACATTGTTTACGTATTTCTTCTTATCAACTTAAATAAGTTCAAAATTAAAATCGGAAAATTATCGGATCAATAAAAAAACATAGGAATATTTTCAAGATTTATTGTGTTATTATTATTTTATTAATTTAAAAAAGGTTATACGTAACAAATAGTATTAAACGTTCTTGGTATGGTAACACTAATAAGATGCAATGCACAATGTACATGTCTAGATGCACAATAATCGATGTATCTGACATGTCTAGAAGAGACGTTACGCGTGTCCGCATAAAGTATGATTAAAAATTAATAGCATAATAATAAAGCTTTTTATTTTATTTTAAACTAATTCAATATGAGGAATATTTTAATTTAAAGCATAGTTATAATTCAAAAATTTAAACAATGAAATATTATTGTACTTACCACTAGTTTATGTTTACACGTAGTTGTTAAACACCATCACTTCTAAAAGGATTAAAAAAAAAGGTTTAAATAAAGTTCAATTCTTTAGAATGCACTAATCTATTTTTTAATAATACAGATCTAGCGAAAACGAGCGTACAAGATGAGAGATATTGAAAAACAGAACAGAAGAATACTAAGTATTAAATATATCATGTTGGAGTGGCACCGATGCCAACGAGCAACCTAGACGAACGCAGCAGACTAAATAAAATAGTCATTGGAAGGAGCTGTACGCCCGGGATGCACCTCAGTGCGCATGCCTGTATGCATGGAATCAATAAATCACCCCCCAGGCTTTGACCCTTTCTAGACTAAACAGGAACGTACTGCAAATTGAATTTGTATCAGAGTATCGTAACGTATTAATAATCCGTTGAAGTGCTGTTTCAGTAGGTTTTTTGATATTTGCAATTTTTATACGAACAAACTGGGGGGGGAAAGAGAGGTTAGGGTTGTAAGGGATGCAGGTGCCTTGGGTTGGTGGGTGAAAAGGGGATGGGTGAAGCCTAGAGGCTGTTGCGTCGAAAAGTGGAACGGGTGAAATCTGGGATTGGTGGGTTTTGGGTGAGAAAGCAATTATAATGGAAGGGAGTTAGCTGTGCGCATGTTAGAATGCAATTAGTCTGTTATAATAATCTTCGTACAATAATTCTGTTTACGGAGAATATATTTGCTTTTTAATTTTGTAAGTTATAGCCATAAAGAGACTGCTTCTCGTTAGTAATTTATATTATCGCTAACATCCACAGGTCTCCTTGCAGAGTTAGAGGTTTTATGTCATAGTCCAAGCTAGTCAAGAGCGAATTAGGAAATTGGTCAATGACGATGTGAAACTCTAAAGAGTTCACGACGAAGTCATATGAACGGAGCCCAGGCATAGCCGGTTCCAAATTAAAATAGCCATTAATTTGCATGTGAATTTTATTTTCTGAGTTTTTTTAAAGATAATTCTGTGCTAATTAGTGAAGCTGCGGGATATGAAGTTATTAATACGAGAAGATGAATAAAGTACAAAGGGAGGAACGTTTCCAAAATGGTTATTTGCAAGGAAAATTACAATGATCCAAACTATCTACTAGTCTACGGATGCGGTATTGATTTATCGAAGCTATAGGAGATATTATATAGAGGGATTCCAATTTGCCACCCACTTCGTCTGTCCGGGGTGGGGTACGGGTGTCTGATCTGGGCTGGCCGTTTTGTGGCATTCTAAAGGGTGGTAAGGGGGGCCTCTCGCTTTGTTAATAACATAATACATCGATGAAGATGCGCATGTCAAACTGCAATGGACTATTGGCGGCTGCATCTATCTATGAGTTTTTTGTAAATTACTGTTTTGTTATTTTCTTTCCAATGTTCCTTACCTGAAGGGTAATGCCCCATTCAGATGGATAGAGTTTCTCTATATAATTTGTGCAACTAGCATAACAGGAATACTTCGCTCATGTCTTAACATTCAGGCACATTAGCGACGTTGCAGTCGCTAATGTGCCTGAGAAATATTTAGTAAATCATGCACGTATTAAAAAACCATAAGTTAAATTGTATTTTTAAAGCAGTGTCATATATTTGTTTGAAATTAATAAACAAAGGAAATCGCTAGCTTGTAGATGCAGAGAATATTTATTTATACATAAAACGTTCTTGTTGCCGAAGAAGCTCCAACCGGGATGCATTCAACGCGCATGATCGTTCGCATAAAATCAATAAAGGTCATTGCAAAGCTCGGTTCAGAAAATTTCCACACTTGCGTAATAATTATCGTAACTCTGATTTATTTTCTCTAGATGCATTGTTTAAATATTAATATCTTCTTGTCAACATAAATGAGTTCAAAGTTATAACCGGCAAACTATTGGATGAATCAAATAAGCAATAGGAATATTTATCGAGAGTTAATTGTATGTATAATGTTAATAAATGAATGAACTAATAAGTCGTAATAAACATTGCTGGTATCGTAACGCCAACACGATGCAATGCACATGTCTAGATTCACTATAATCGACGTATCTGACATGTCCGGAAGAGTCTTAACCCTTTACACCCGAGATGATATGAGCGTGAGTTTCACTTTAAAAAAAATCCCACGTGATAGCTTCTTATTTTTCGAAACGCAACCGATGCCGATCGATCGTGAGGAGAGTATCGCACGTGCTACCGGCTAAGTGAGCGGGGTACAGGCGGTCAGTTGTGCTAGGGACTCGTCCCAAGATGGCAGATTTTTTCGACCCGCGCACTGTCACAGGTATATAATTATTTTTGGTATTAAATGTTTAGTATCTATTATTAATTATAGCTAATTTGAAAGCTAAAAGAACACTAAATACGTGGAATTTAGTAGTTTATTCGATTAACTTGCAATTTAGATACAATTAGGTTGCAAATTTCAACTGTTACGATCGTGTGCCTACGGTTGTTGGTGCAGAATAACGTTTGATGAAAATGCTTTTATTGCTATTACCAGTTATGTGTAAGTTTCGTCAATATCAATTTTGTTTGTTTCAATTTTAGGGGTACATTTAAATGACGATCAGAGTTTGCCAGTGCGGGGTGAGGAGAAATGTATTGGACATTGAAGATCTTCATGAAAGTGAAGAGCTTCAACCAAATAGATTAGAAGAGTTTCAATTTGAAGAATTGTGCCCTAAAACAGATCCAGAAGCACATGCAGACCCTCAAATAGAAACTGACCTAGAATTGTATCTGGAACTTGAGCCTGAACCTCAACCATCTACTTTAAAATCATCCCTAGAAATTTCTCGCCGCCGAGCATCTTCACGTCCAACACGTCGAAAAATAGCTTGGAAAAGAATACGTTTTCTGTCTTGAAAAGATCTACACATCCCTACTAACATCTCCAGTAAAGTTTCCAAAGAAATATTTTTCTTAATATTTTAATTATGAGGCTCTTGATATGTAACCAGATGCACAAATTTATATTATCTAAGAAGAACCGGTCGAAAACTTAATTTAATTGCAATAGATATGGCTAAAGTTTTCTCCATCTGCATTATCATTGGATGTACTCCCTAGCCAAGAATACCTACGCCTTGGAGACCTGGATTTAAGACGGAGGCAATAACGGAAGAAAGAAGAATGTTGATTTTCATAGAATTACGTAGTTTAGGTTTCATTGCCAAGACAGATTTTTTATAAAGACTAATGAAAATAAAGACAGTGATGTTAAATATCTCCAAATTGATTTAATTTTCTAATATTTTTTGATAAAAAACTAATTTTTTTTGCAATTTTCACGATCGTGAGTGTGACAGTTCCCACCGGAGACTCACGATCGTGCGGGTCGATTTCTGGATTACGTATAAACTCTGGATTTTTTTTCGTATTTTTTGTGGATCCCTTAAGCTATATAAAAGGCCGTAATAAACGTTTTGAATCGGAAATTGCGAAAAAAAATCTTCGGGTGTAAATGGTTGCATATTACGGTGAGACCTTACGCGTGTCCATAGAATGAATAGCATAAGAGAAGAATAGCATTATATGTAAATTTTATTTTTATTTTAAACCAATTTAAATTAAATATTTTCATTATAAGGAATCATTTTATTTAAAAAAAAATTAACAAAAAAATAAAACCGACTTCTATGTCACTACAAAGTAAAAAATAATTGAAATAAGTGTTGGTTTAATACATATTTCTGAAGTTGGCGCTCAATATATTTCGTTTGATAATGGCGTAAACAGCGTGTCTAATATGAGTCTTCAGTTTCATGAGAATTGAGTGGGCAGAAGGAAAATTGTCATAAAATATGTAAAAAGCAGGGGTAGTGATGATGAGTTCCACCCCATTACTTAAGTTCTAATCATCAGAGCATACTAATGTTATAGTAGAAAAGTACCGCAACAAAACACCCTTTCATATGAAAAAAAGAAAATTGAAATTGGTTAAGAAATACTCGAGTTATTAAAGTTTATATCGGGAAAGAAAAGAAAGAAATCGGGTTTTGGAAAACTGGCGAAAATTTTCAAATTTCCTTGAAATGGGACCCCCTGTGAAAGTAGCCGCATACAATGGTGTATGAATCATGTCGATCGGTCGCGGCATCGTGAAAAAATCGCCGAACAAACATAAAAAAAGTGTGTGTGTGTCAGCTACGACGCACGATTGGAGTTTACTCCTTACGAACGATAATTATGATATATATCGAATAGAAAATACCAATTAACCGTATCCATGTGTTTTTTGGATTCTTCTTCAATATCATCTAAATCAATTTCTTGCATATTTTCAAATATTTTTTCAACTTTAATCACTTGATGATTTGTTTACTAGTACATAAAAATACACGTATCAATGCATAGAAGTACAAGAAAACTTTAAAATCAAAACATTAAAACTTGATGGTTAGGTTGCTGTTTATGTACGTTGTATATAGATGTATATATGGGCGCATGGGTATAATAGCGCCATCTAGTGGCAAGTTTTATAAATTGTAAGTTTGCAAGTTTATCAATCTATGTATTTTGGTTCCAAATATTATAATGGTAACTTAATATAATTGTTTATATTAAAGTAAATTTTAATATAATATAATTATTTATATTTAAAACAATGTTAAACATTTTATAACTTAAAACTTAATAATTATAATATCTTTGCCATCTATAAAATATCCTTGTTGCAATTTACGGATGCAATTTATATGAGACTCAATAAACATGTTATTATATGTTATTTGGATTGTTTCTGAATGTTTTATAATTCTAGAATTCATTTAAAACGTATTGCTAATTTTATATTTTTATATTTTTACTTATTTTGAACATAATTCATTAGCAATAATTCTGTAATAAATATTAAATAATACTGTTTTGATTTTGCCCGTTTATCGTTGATAGATGGTGCTGATCAATAATGCATCCATTTTTATAAGTTAAATTAATATATCAGTAACTTACAAAAGCCTCTTTATGTTAAAAACTTATTTTGCTAATATTATATCTTATTCAATTGCTTACTGATTTTATATGTTACTCTTCTTTAAAAACGTTCTTAAAAGATTGTTAATCATATTATGGCGCCAATGTTCATATTTTTCACAGTGTTTATAAATGATCAAACCTATAACTTAATTTATGCAAAAATGTAAACAAATTAGTTAATGACGTTTTAATGTTTTATATATTGCTAATTATTTTTATTGTAATAATTACTTTCATATGGGATTTGAACTTACTGTATTTTAAATTAATAAAAGCACTCTTGATTCATATTTTGGTTAAAAACGCTACTTCCTTTTTGAGAGGATATGATGATTGTAATAAAAAGGAGGGATTGTAATGGATCATTAATATATTCGTATTTGGCTTATTTTAAATTATCTATGTTTTATTTGTGGCTAAAAATACTTTTAATATGTAGTCTGTGAACCTATTTTACCGATACAACGCATTCCTTCACGTCACTAGTACAAAAAAATAAAATTATGACATTTCTATTCAGTGACTTCACTGGTGTTGCGCGTAAAGTGTGTGTTCAATATTCAAATTTGTGTTCAATATTCAAATAATTTGTATATGATAGTTCCGTAATATTAAACTAGATGGCGCTGCTAAAACCGCCGTTGAATCACGCTGTTGAGAACCTTTCGTAGATACTATAAGAGGCCCCTTGTTAATTTATTAATATATATTCAGTGGAACATATAAGTGTGTTTTTTATTCAAGTGTGGTTAGTAACAACCCCTCAGCCCCCTCACCTCTCTCCGAATTCGAACAGTGTGGATATATATGTTTGTCTCTTTCTACGTTACGCCTCAACTTTTCGTGTTACACTTGATTTTACTCCTTATAAAATTTCCGTACCGGGCCTTATAACTCAAATCGTTTCTTAAGGAGTAAACTCCAAAAAAAAATATATATATATACGGTCGAATTGAGTAACCTCCTCCTTTTTGGAAGTCGGTTAAAAATAGAAAACGATTAACAAATCAAACAAAATGAAATTTTACTGTTACTTACCTCTGATGATGTTTACACACGTAGTTGTTACACACCATCACTTATTTAACGATTTAACATCATATTTAAAATAAAGTTCAGTTCAGAATGCACTATATATCTATTTCTAATATTAATGACTTAATGAAGACTGCGATAAAAGACAAGTACTGAACAACAAAACAGAAGAATGCTAAGTAATAAATATATAATGTTAGAGTGGCGCGATGCCGAAGAACAACCTACATGAACGCAGCAGACGAAATAAAGTAGTCATTGGAAGGAGCTCTACGCCCGTGATGCACCTCAGTGCGCATGGCTGTGTGCATAAAATCAATAAACGACCCTGCAACCACCACCCAGACTTTGAACGTTTCTAGTCTAAACAGTAACTCTACGGCAGATTGGGTCAAGTGAACATTTTTTTTTATTTTAACAATTATGTTCTGGTATCGAAAAGAAAGCAGTAATTCAAATGTCAATTAATAACGAAAAGGCGGTTATTCATGAAAACACTAAAAAAACGGGTTGTTACCATAATATCTCTATTTGTATAGAAACATGATGTAAAGGACTTAGTTTTAATGGAAGAAACGCATTTACAATTATTTTTAGCTGGAGGCGTTTTGTTCTTTGTAAATTTTGTGATACTCGTCTACGGATTAAAGGATATTTTGGTTTAGTTTGGATCAGGTCTATAAGGTTTTATACGACTCAAACTGGGGGGAGATAGGGGTTGCATTAATTCGGCAGGTGGACGAGGAAAATAATAGGATTGAGAGGGAGGCATGTTCCTGGCGTTGATAGGTGAAAAGGGGAGGCGGGTGATGCCTAGGTTTGGTGGGTAAAAAGTGGGTATGGATAAAGCCTGGCGTGGGTGGGTGAAAAGCAGGGATGGGTGAAGCCTAGGGTTGAAAAGGGGAACTTTGTCACCAACTAGGGAGTAAAGAAGAGGTGGTAATGTTAAATCAATCGTGGTAAGTGGGGTACAGTAGGATGCAATGCGCATGTCAGGTTGCAATGAGTCTGTTAGCCATTACAATATTGTGTTCTCTTTGTACAATGAATTATTGACGCCATATATTATATTTTGTTTAATTAGTTGCCGTTTGAGTCAAATATGGGTTTAATTATATTTGATTAATATATTGTACATGGAAATAATACATTTTATGCAAAATGTATTGAAAAATTAATATTCCTATTTAAACTCAATTATAATGGAATCAGGGTAGGAAGTGGTAGGAACGACTTTTAGCATAAATTCAGGTAGGGGTGCTTTGATGATTTTATCGTGAAATACTAGTGATAATCCAGTAAGCGGAATAGACAAAGGTTAGCGTTGATACGGATGCTGGTGCCTGGGGATGGTGAGTGAAAAGGAGGGATAGGTGAAACCTGGGAGAAGGCGAAACTCTCTCACCCACCAGGGGTAAAAAAGAGGAGGTTCAGTAGGATGCAACGCGCATGTCAGGGAGCAATGATTCTGTTAGCTATTATAACAATCTATTCTCTTTGTACGAAAAATTAATTACGACAAATATATTTTTGTGTTTTAGTAAAATTAGTAGAGGTTTGAGTAAAATATGGGTTTGATTATATTTTAAGTTAATATACAATCAATGAAAGTAATATTTTTAAATAAGTGACAAATTAAAATTCTCGCTTGAACTCAATTTTCTTGCAACACAAATAAATTGTCGTACTGTTTCTGGCTTACAAAGAGACAATACCCAAGCTGTGTTCTGATTTCAAGGTGTGGTTTTAAGCATATCAACGTAGGAACACATTTGTGCATAAATTCAGAGTGAGATTTTCTGCTATCCTCCTTTGGTTTTGACCAGGGTTGCATGGATAGGGCTTAAACTAAAAGGTTACGGGTGAGTGGGATACATCCCAACCCAACCACCTACAGGTGGTCGAGTTGGAGACATAATATCTATTTATTATCCCAACCACCTACAGGTGGTCGGTTTGGTGAGTGAAAAGGGGGGACGGGCAAAGTCTAGGGTATGTAGGTGTAAAGGAGGAACGGGTGAAGCATGGAGTTGGTGGGTGAAAAGGGGGAACGGGTGAGGAAGATGACGCAATGTTAAATCAATCGGGGGAAGTGGGGTACAGTGGGATGCAATGCGGATGACAGGGTGCAATGAGTGTGTTAGCCATAACAATATTGTGTTCACTTTGTACGCCTCTGTGTTTGGTCGCTCAGAGAATTCATTCCTGGAGGCCGACTGCCATTTGGACGTTTTAGAGATGGGTATAGTAAAATTTGATTATATAGTTTCTTACTTCTAAATTTACATTTAGCGTACGAAAAATATAAATAAGAAAATACATTATATACAAATGTTTTTGTGGTTGGATATTTTTATCGTTATATACGAGTGTAATAATATTATCGATTATGTTATCAATTCTGATAAATCCTTAAAAAAAATCTTTTAAAACGTCATGAAGATATATCTATTTAATTATTTTATCTTTAAAATATTTGAATCAACAAACAATGCATGGTGACATTCTGGGTAGCACCGAGTGAGGGTCTAAAATGATTACAATTCGCAAAAAGTACGTAGCGCATACAAACGAAACCTGATCATAGTCATCTCCATATTAATGACCATTAATTCCCTATGTGTTTTATTGTGAATTGATAACTTGCTAGTGCAAATGCTGGATAATAAGTTAAAAATTGCTTGAAGATTAAAAGAAAACAAAATTACGGTCACGTCCAAAACGTTCTGGTCTACGGATGCGGTATTGATTTATTGAAGCTATAGGAGATTGATAATATATAGAGGTATATCAACCACCACCCGTTTCGTCTGGGTGGGGTAAGGAGTGTTTGATCAAAGCTGGGCGTTTTGTGATGCCCGAAAGGGTGGTAAGGGGTATCGCTTTGTTAACGAAGTAATAACATCAACCATGATGCACTACGCATGTCACTGTTGCATTGGACTGCGGGCTATCGCATCTATGAGAATCGTCATCGTTATGAAGCAATTACTATCCCATAGTTGGGCACGGGTGGGCTATCAGATTGAGAGGGGATTGGGCCAAAGTCCACTGCGCTGGTCAAGTGCGGATAGATAGAATTCACACATCGTGATATTTTTTAAGGACTAGGACAATATTTTTTACATAATAATATCTTCATGGTAAGAGTTCTTGTAAACTGGTATATTTTTAAATTGGTGGTTAATTGTAAGTTTAAAATTAATGCTGAGTGTTAGGAAAGAAAATTAATTTGGTGGTATAAAGTTAGTTTCTTTGTTACGGAAATGGTTAGATGTATGTAAGATCTAATACATATGTGAATGTGTATTGGATCTTACTTATGTTTTCGAATGTTTTCATATATGTGCATGTAAATGTTAGTGGAAAAATATTTTATTCATGAAATATAATTCAGTGGTAGTAGTATGGGTTGGCCTGTTTAATAAAAGTAGTGCCGCCAATCTTTCGTTCAGCTGTTAAAAGAGCATAAATGTAATGTTTCCGTATTAAATAGTCCTTTACGTGATGAGTAATGTTGTATGGTAAATTAGTGATGAACTGATAAGCAATGTTGTATATTAATTAATTTTGTACTAAATAAAAATAATGCAACATATCTTTACTAGATAGTGTACAAAATGCTATACGGGTCGTGGAAGTACCTTCAAATTCCTGTTTTCCAGTTCTGCTAGGCGGAGGGATGGGGGGGCAACAGGTGGGGAGAACAGCCACAAAGTGGGTGTTTTTCGACCAGAGCGATCTGGGGGTGGGAATAAGCTTACAGGGTTTTCATTTTTACTGTATTCTTCTAAAAACTTTAAAATCACAATGACTGGTTTGAATAACTATTGTTATTAATAATCAATATTTTCAATGTTTTGGCCGAAGGTGTAAAAAATAAAAAAGCGTTCTAAATTGGCTAGTAGTGTATTTAAGCGTAATGGTTTTAAAACTTTTCAATTAAAGGCAAACTAACTACTAAAACTTAACTTTTACAGTCGATACGCGTACTTTGCAATACCAAAGACCATTAATACAGTTGATACTACAAGCACATTATTGTAAGGAAACGTCAGAAACAAATAATCTTCGCCTATAGAACAATTCAAAGCACCCTAATGTTATCTTTTGAAGTAAGTCTCTCTATGGAAATACATGGGGGATGACGAGGGAACATTATCCGAAGGTCACGGCCACGCAACCCTCGCTTATGTCATCAGAATCCATTTTGGGTGAAAATCAGTGTTTTCTAAACGTTCGTTAACGTTAAGGGTTCTTAAATTAGGCGATAAAATTAAAAAAATATATTCGTATTGTTCATTTGTCCGTAGAAAATGATATTTAATATTGAAATATTATTTTGGAGCTTTACTAAAAGTAATAGGTACTAAGTATGTATATTTATATAATTATTGCAAAAGTATTGAATACTATTTCAGTTCAATCAGTTTAGAGTTATTTAAAATCACCGATTAGTATAAATATTTCTGCCTAAAACAGCAGTAAAATGGCTGCTGTGTTCCGCTTCGAATGGTAGAGAGCGTAATACTTATCCGAGGTATTCCAACTTTGTCCTAAGGGGTAGTAACGCATCTTCAATATAATAAAAAAAAGTCTTAGTAAATCCAATCAGGTACAAAAAATATAATTACTATTCTATCCTGAGTACGTTAAAGGATAGCGTATTAATTGCATCACCAGCCACGCCCAACAGATGTGGAAGGCGCATGTGCAGATCCCTGGTAATCGATAAATATCTCATCTGGGAGGCTATTCTGAACGCACGAAATCTGTAGTTCCGGATGAAGTTTTCGACTTTTTCTACTTTTTTTAATAATGTTTGAATTTTAAGAATTTTTGAATATTAGTTTAGTAATAACAAAAAAAAAGAATTATACAGTATTTTGATTTTGACAGGGAAGGTACAGCCGGTACGGTACATATAAATTATACGTTTAAACAAATTCTTAGTATTCACAGAAATCTTTAATTTTGTTCACGAATGTAGACTTCCTAAGCTTGCAAATGTTTATTGTTGTAGAAATGTCCTTGTTAATAATTACTATAACTTCACTTATATTTTTGATAAAACGTTAGTAAAATCAATTTTTCAATACATCTTCTCCAAATTGGAAATCCTAACCTAACCTAACCTAAGGTCGGCCTCATGTCGTTCACAGCTGTTAACCCTGAGAAATTGAAGCGTCATGAAAAGTTTTGCCCTTACGACGTTTTCAACCTAGTACTGTCTCATTGATTAAACGAATTTGCTTACGAAGGCCTCTGATACCACCATTCAAAACATATTTGTTTGCTATAGAATAACAACTAACAGGTTTCCATTAAAAAATAAAAAGAAATCCAAGCGGTTATTATAATCGCCTGATTTTGATGCCTATCAAGTTTCAGAACCAAACTGTAAAACATACAGATTAGCAGAAAACCTCGTAAAATAGATCTTTACATTATTATTTATTATATTTAATCTTAATGCGAATTAGCTAAAAAGCTGTCCTTTATTTTGGAAAGTCAGACAAACACTTCAATGTTTTTTATTTGCATATATACCTAAGAGACAAAGGCAAAATCACATCATCATTAGTTATTACAAAGCAAAAAGCTAGACTACTAACCGATAGGTAATCACAAATTTTCAGCAAACTATCAAAGTAGTA
Source organism: Epargyreus clarus clarus (assembly GCA_014595695.2). Classification (NCBI taxonomy): domain Eukaryota; kingdom Metazoa; phylum Arthropoda; class Insecta; order Lepidoptera; family Hesperiidae; genus Epargyreus; species Epargyreus clarus. Next base: position 4,303,171 of record JACTTY020000029.1, read on the forward strand.
AAGTACATTCACATCTTGTTCAAATCAATCGATATAACAGGTGTGCCCGGGAGACGAGCTTCGCGCATGCCGAAATGCAATATCAGATTGTACCAAAATTTTTATATTCAGAAAAACACAAATAAATACCATACGCCTTCAATTAACACAACATTTTTTTTGATAATACAAAAATGTACTTATCTTTATTGATACTTACTTTTTATTAATATTTGTTGGGTTGATGGGCTTCTCTTTGTTGTAGTTGTAGTAACCTTTCTCTTAGTCTCCTCTTCAACAACTTAAAGAACAGCACAAGGAATATAACGAGGTAGCAGACGATGAAAAAGAAACTCATGTTTACTACGCCGCAACAGATGAGAGAGTGGGGCTTGCAGCTCAGAGGTGCAATGCGCATGCCTGGAAGAGGACCCTAAGAGACGGGTACCACCGCGAGATGAACGATAAAATATTTTCTCGCTCATAAAGGTTTGTGTGATGAATATTACATTTTTTTTGTTTGTGAAAACTTTTCATTTTATGTTTCGCGAAAGTTAAGTTCACACAAAGCTAGATATTGTAGGTAAAATTGCAAATTTTAAAAATTGGATAAAAAAATAAGTTTGGCAATACAACGAGGTAATGCCGCTTGTGTCTTGGGTACACTACCGCGGGGCAGCGATCTGGCTCATTTATTCTATTTATTATAATTTTAGTTATTTTTTGATAACTGTAAATATTTTTATTTGTTTTATTAATTTAGTTTAAGTTATTAAAATATTGTAAATAATTTTAATATTTTGGGCCTATTGGTACATTTGATATTAAAATTGGATAATTAATTTTATTAATTGACATTGTTTTAAAGTTGTTAATTATGCAAAAACGGAAGTTTCTTGCGGTAAATTTTGCAAGAAACTAATACTGATTTGCTCGCAAATAATGTAGGTCAAGCTGTCACCCCATACAACATCCTTTAGTTTCCCGAGGGAAATCTCGAAATCAGTATTCAAGATTGTGTAAACAAAATCGGATAAATAAAGACTTTAAAAAAAGTTTTTGAGTTTTGGTCTAGGCTTCTTCCGATAACCAAAGATAAAATGTACTAACATTTAAATTATTATTTTATCAACTAGCGATAGTTGATCATGTGGACAGATAAGAAGGATTGCGCACGTCGCTCTGTAATTTTAATTTAACGGCCAAAACATAATCGATGTGACATACAAGTACCTATGCTACTACAAGCTATGCTTTAGACTATCGGTCAGCAACCCCCTCCTCCCGGCCTGGGGGTCGTCCTCTCCCACGGCCCACGGACTTTTCAAGAATCTTATTTCATCTTAATTCAAATTAAAGACATAATTTTGAGACGATATTGTTACAAAATTATATCAAAAGACATTATTTTTCTCGCCTGGGGATTTCAGTGAGATTTCTTTATTTTTGACGACCTTTTTTTTGTTTTTCGCAACCAATTTCTCAAAGACTATTACAGAATTCAGTATTGTGTTGCTTTAGACTAGCAAACTAAAAAAGAGTCCTCATCATCATTATCTACTCGTTACTGTCCCTTAATTAGGCACGGACTTCCTTTTCAAAATGAGATATGTTTAGTCATAATCAACCACGCTAATCAATTGGTGATTAGTAGACGCCACGCATCTTCCAGGGCTATATGAAAAATTCTAAGTGCTATGGGCTCCTCGTGTGACAAACCGAAAACTATTAAAGTTGGCTGTTAAAGTTCAATCGATTCCATATATGTATTTTTTATACATAAATGTCAATAAATGTAAAATATGTAATTATTTCATAAATCATTTATGTTTAATGTCATTGCAAAAAAAGTATATTTCTAAAAATGATTCTAAAAAAATAGTGTAAATAACACTGATATCAACAGTACCGATAACACTTTTAGAAATTGGTATGCTGGAGTGTGCTACCTAAAGCATGAATTCTTTATAATGTGTAGCGATTTTTGAGTTATGAGCTTCAATCAATACGAAATAATTTTTAAAAGATAAAACGCGCTTCAGGAGTTGGTGTTTAGAAACTTCATATAAGAAATCTGTAATCTTACGTACATACGAGTAGTTCTTACGCACACAAATTGCAAATAGTAAATGCCACCTAATTTGCCGAAGATTATATTTCACAGCAAAATTTTAGCACAGAGAGCCCCATAAACATATCTATCAATGGATGCTTGTTGATTTACATAGATAAATATTTTTTTAACCGACTTCCCAAAGTAGGGAAGTTTTCAATTCGACGTGATATTTTTTATATTTAAGAAAATTTAATAACTATTTGATCATAAATTCTTAAGTAAACTTACCTTACAAGACTTGTTGCTGAAGTTTAACTACGTAGTTCCTATAAACAAAAAATAATAAAAAATAAAAATAACAGAAAAAAAGAAACAAAATAGAGAACAAATTTTAAGCACGTTGTTCTTTTTAAGGGTGGTAAGGAAAATAATTGACTTTTAAAAATTATCCTTTACTCTAATATTGTAAAAAAAAGTCGAAAACTAAATAAAATCAGTAATGACATCTTTATAAATATAAAGGAGATCGAATTCGTCCACATTTTCCATGTTTCACGTTAATATAACATCCAAATAATACATTTAGTTTGTGTTCTTACCCCTAGTCATAATTTATTTCCATTTCAGAAGTGGCAAATGAGTATGTAGTCCATCTTATTATAAATGGCAACTATTACCCTTGTACAGCCAACGGCAAAAGTAGATGATCAAAATCGGACATTCAATACTAAAGGCCCGCGGGAGTTTTAGTGATAAACACTTTGTAGCATGAATATTTGACATCATCTAATTTTTGATACATATGATATTCATCTTCTTTTGAAACAAAGAGATTTTGGGTATTTGAATGATCATCGATATTGGGCGGCAGTACTATTAGTTAACATTTGGTACACTTGACAATCTCGTGCTTTAGAAACACTTCACCGCCACACTATTTTGACGCAAATTACGATCATTAGTATTGAATGTCTGATTTTGATCATCTACTTTGGCCGTTGACCGTACCTAATCAGTCTCAGATAGAGTCCGTAGAGACTTGAAGTCGGCCACGGGCGTTGCTCTTGAAGACTAAGTTACTTTTCATACAAAAAAACTTACTATCGGTTTAACACAGGCAATAATCTATATAAAAACTAGCTGGCCCGGCAAACGTTGTGTTGCCGTATAAATAAAACAAATGTTAAGGGTGAAAAACCCTGATGACTTAGGAGTATGAATAGATAGTAGCCGATTCTCAGACCTACTGAATATACCTACATATAAAATTTTGTAAAAATCGATAAAGCCGTTTCGGAGGAGTATGGTAACTAAAATTGTATTACGAGAATTTCATATAAAAATATAATAACAAGTAAATCCCATAAAATGTCTTTTAATAACATTGATAACATCTCATGTATTTGGGCGTGGTCACTCGTACGAATGAGGTCAGTTGCAATGCGCATGTTCCAACATGGCTGCTCTGAGGAACGTTATTTCAATCCTCTTATCAGAGTGATGGGTAATTACAAAATTTAAAAATTTTGGGGACTTTAGCATAAATTTTAAAATACTTGTAAGTTTCCTTTTATATAAGTAAAAATTTAGAAAACTATTTTTGAGTGCGTTTATGATTATAAGCGTTTTTAACATGTGAACTTGTTTGTTAATGTTACCTGTACCTAGTTCCTTGGCTTATTTAAAAAGAGGTAAAGGGAGGTAAGGATTGCGTAGACCCTGGGACTTCGGGGGTAACAAAGAGAAAATTAAGCAATGGCAGGTGTGTTCGGGACAGTGATAGCCTAGTGGTTAAGAAACTCAGCCTCTCGATCGTGGGGTCAAGGTTCAAATCCTAGGCACGCACCTCTAATTTTTTGAAATGATGTGCGTATTAGAAATTAATTATCACTTGCTAAAACAGTGAAGGAAAACATCGTGAGGAAACCTGCATACCTGAGAGATTTATAAAAAAAAATCTAAAATGTATGTGAAGTCTACCAATACGCACTTGGCCAGCGCGGTGGACTATGGCCTAATCCTTCTCATTCTGAGAGGAGTGCCCAGCCCAGCCCGTGCCCAACAGTGGGACACTAATGGGTTGATGATGATGATGATGACGTGTGTTCGGGTGTTGAATGGGTACCGTTATTTGCTAAGTAAACGAAGGACGCATCAAGACGTTTTCTATTTTTAGGGGAAACTTCTGCCCAGATGTGGGTAACGTGGTAAAGTACAGTAGTTTCAGATGTGATGTAATTATCACATTTGAAATCAAATTCTCGTCAAACAAGATGAAATGATCAAACCAACCTTTAGTGTTCCAGGTCGTATAGACCCGGGCGTGGTTCCGGAAGGCTGAAAGGGGTGGGCGATGGGGACGCTCATCGATAATATGCAGTGCGCATGTGTGCAACGGGGGAGGTCTGCCTCCCCAAATTGAATTTAAAATCTATCAGACTAGACAACATACTACGGGAAATAGTTATATATGTGGAGTAGAGCAAGACCCCAGGGGATATAAGCAATTTAGAATAATAATATTGTTGCTTATTAAAAATATAATGTAAAAGTTTGTTTCTTAGATTTATTTTTATTACAATAATAATTGTATTTTTAAGTATACACTTTAAAAATTGTACTGCAGTAGTGCGACTCATTGTCAAAGTTTCATTTTAATATGCTTTTGAATAAAAATAGACATCGCCTTTTTAAAGCTTATTACAACATACCGAATTGACTTGGTTTGAGAAAAATGAAATAGTGTCAACAAGTTTAAAAACTGAAAAATAGAGATAAACCTCTTAAAAATATGGAAGCTCATTCGAATCAGAACAAAATATAGACATAATTGTCTTGGCCACTTTCCAGCACCATCAACAGGTCCTGGATATCATTTTTAACCAAAGTCCTAGTCCAAAGTCTAAGGGAATAAATTGAATCCACACTCGATAGTGTTTCGTCGTTTAATTAAAGAGTTCCCATAGTTACATCCCAGATTCGTCACGAGACGACCGAACGAACGAACGTCACGACGATGAAAACGAATCAAGCGAGTCCAAACTCGATGGGCGTAATCCCATATTTTATTACAGAGATCTTATGATCACTTTCCGTGTCCTTCATCATTTGCTCTAAATCATAAAAAATACACTGTCGTCCTTCGATCAATAATAAGAACCTAGTGATCAAAGCTGTCGTCGGTCATATGAATATCTGCTAATAACTCAAAAATATTAGCTTAGTAAAAATAAAAAAAGATCCAGAAAGAAGTGAGTGAAATAAAAATTTGAAATATCAACACATGTATTAACATGATTGATGATGATGATGATTGATGATTACATCAATCATCATCATCTATCAATAATAATAAAAACTAAAAAAACGCTTTCTACACTCACAGCCCCATACTAGGATTCCCTGTATCGTGGGTGCCATGGACACACACAGAGACAAATACACAAACACCCAGACCCAGAAACAGAAATATAAATTCATCATTTATAAATCTATCTAGCCGGGGATCGAACCCGGGACCCTGTGCGCGTCTGACCGGCATGGTGACTGCTCCGCCACGCGGGTCGTCATAATAATAATCTTTTTCCTCTTTCATCAGTAGACATTAAATAAAGGAATTAAATAAATAAAACGTCCTAACTGTAAACCCTTTTAGGTGCGAAAGGATGAATCATACATTTATTCATACATACATACATATGAACATATGTACATACTTACATACATAAACTCGAAACCGTAACTCTCCTTTTGACGCAATCGGAATGATGTACCTATAATTAGATCTACCGTCAGCTTCACCCGAGCTCCCACGTTTCGGGGGTGAGGGTTGCTCTTAGCAACTACCCCCCTTCAGTAGGTGGGATAGCCGAGCGGGTTGGCTGAGTGTAGGCTCACAGATAAAATAGATACGAATAATCAATAGCAAACACATACTCAGATGCCACATCACATTCTAAAGGTCTTAGAAACCATTGTAGTTCCTCACAGTCACACCTAATTCTGTCTAACAACTGCCTTGGTAAAGGCTGCTATGTTCCAATTTGAAGAGTGCAGTAAGAAATTAATTAGATGCGCTCCAACTTAGTCCTCAGGGATAGAAACATATTGGTGACTGTTTCAGAAAATACTTTAATTTTATCTAAGTAGGGTTTATTATAGATCAAGTGTATAATTCGAAGTGTTCTTCTGAAGAAGTCTGAATAATATGCCTATAATCATATATTTCTTTTTTAGGTGCCACAGAATGAGACATACATACATACAATACATACGTTCAAAACCATGACTCTCATTCTAAAGTACTTGGATGAAAGATGTACGTATAATTAGATCTGCCGTCAGCCTCAGCCGAGCCCCCACCTTTCGGGGGTGAGGGTTGCTACTAGCAACAGCCCCCTGTAGGTGGGATAGCTGAGAGGACTAATTTCAGCCTCTCGGACGGACAAAATAGATTCGAATAATCAATAACGGACAAATACTCAGGTCACATCTACCAGACCTTTTTGGTTCACCGCCACCACACCCAATTCTACCTAACAGCTGATGTTAAAGGCTGCTATGTTCCGATTTGAAGAGTTCGGTAAAGATATATTCGAAGTGCTCCAAATTAGTCCTCAGGGGTAGCAACACGTTGGTGACCGCCTCAGAACTAATTTTATCTAGGGTTAAGGATAGATCAACTGTATAACTCGAAACCATTACTCTCCTTTCGAAGTAGTCAGAAAAATATTTCTATAATTAGATCTTTCCTATTTAGGTGGCAAAGAATGAGACATACATACACTCGCAACCATTAGTCTCCTTCCGAAAAAGTCGGAAAATATGCTTATAATTAGATCTTTCCTTTTTAGGTGCTAAAGAATGAGACATACATACATACATTCGAAACCATTACTTTCATTCTAAAGTACTCAGATGAAAGATGTACTCGTACCTATAATTAGATCTGCCGTCAGCCTCAGCCGAGCCCCCACCTTTCGGGGGTGAGGGTTGCTCCTAGCAACAGCCCCGTGTAGGTGGGATAGGTGAGTAGGCTTACTTCAGCCTCTCGGACAAAATAGATTCGAATAATCAATAACGAACAAACACCTACGCCGCATCTACCAGAAAACTTTTTGGCTCACACCCGCCACACCTAATTCTACCTAACAACTTCAGTGTTTAAAGCTGCTATGTTCCGATTTGAAGAGTGCGGTAAGAAAGATATTCGATGGCGTAGTAACGCATTGTTGTCTGTTTTAGATAAGGCTCTAATTTTGTATAGGGTTAATTATAAATTCATAGCGCCAGTAGCCACTTAGTATAAAATGGGCTGCATGTTCGCTACTTCCATATTATTAAACAAAATGTAATCGTATTACGTCACTTATTTACTTTTCGAAAAAAATCCTTTAATGGCCTTTTAGATGTCAATTTATAATACTCTACAGGCCGGCGGTCAGCAACGTGTAGCCCTCTCCTCTCAGAGCAAGAGGGGTTTTAGCTATAGACCATCGCTCTGGTCAAGTGGGTGGAGGGTGGTGATTAACATGTTGGTGGGTGGAAGGAGAGGGGGATCTGGTCCATACTGCGTATCCTAAAGGCCCTTTCAGTAAGTTGTGCGATCAATTTGAAAACACAAGTACATACATATTGAAGATACGTTGATTGATATGACATCGTAGCAAAAGTTTCATTTTAATTCTTTTCAAGTCTAAAGCAAATATATTGACGTAAAGGTCAATCTGATATGATTAAATTGTCTGATAAAAGTTCAAAATAGGTTATCACTAAAGATGCGCCGAATATTCGTATGGTATTCGGTATTCGGCTTATTCGGCATCTTTTTTTCTATTTGTATTCGGCTGGATTATTCGGTTTTGGTGCTGAATATGTTCGGTTCGAGCACTTTCGGTTCGAGCGAACACACGATAGGGTACTAAAACGCAAAACTTCTTATTTAAGATTTATGTTATATTTTAAGTCAAAGCCAAATCCTATGAAGAATGTGTTGAATAAAGTTAATTAAATAAAGCAAGTAAACCTCAAATCAATATTTATTTTGAAACCTCAAGTCGACATATTTATAACTTCTCTATCTATCTTTAGTTAGTATATAAAAAAATGTAAAGTTTTAATGAACACATATAACTGGAAAATTGACAATAATGAAATGGTAAAGAGAATAATTCGGCCGAATAGCCGAATGTTATTCGGTTAAGGTTAAACCGAATATTATTCGGTATTCGGTTATTCGGTGAAACCACTATTCGGCACATCATCACCGTAATCACAGTAACAGTAATCACCATGTATGTATTAAAACAACACCTATGTACCTAATTAAAATATGACGTAATTTACATAATAACAATTATGTAACTTTATTGTCTCATTCGATCGATATAGATATTGTGTACATAATTCTTGTGAAGTAAAATATTTCGTTTCGTCATGAAAAAATCTATATGTATGCGTTGTTGTAAATTCTTCCATATTGTAATGTTCATGACAATTTTATAAATACGAAAAAATGGCAGTACTCTGTATTTAATATACGTTCTAACGGGTATCATAAAATCAGTTATTTTCCTTCACCACATTTTTTATGTAAAAAAAGAAAAAAAAATGCAAATTGGAAACATTGTAAGTCCAATGTAATGTACAACGTAACAACATATCTTAAAAAAAAAGAAAAAAGTTAAAAAAAGAAAAAAAACGATGACGTCGACACAACCACGTAGCCGTTCAAAAATGGAACATATTTTTCTATTTAAATAATATATTGTAAGTGCACTCACCTGTAACCGGACCAGGCTCGCGATGATGATGATTAGGGCCACTGCTAGGTACATGCACTTTGTTTGAATGAAACGTTAAACTCGGCAGGACTTCTCGCGTGGAGACACCATCAGCGAAAGACCGTAGCTCAGACACGCAGCACGATCGATGAAGCCGCGCATGCGGATTTCGGTAACTACGCAGTTAGGGACGAAATGAGGTGCGTTTATATAGTTTTGAAATTTATATTTTATTATTTTTCTTTACTAGGATGCCGTATTTGTCCGTCTGTCCGACAGTTTTGTAGTGTGTATTACTATGATCGCTAAAATAACAGATACTGAAAATGAAAAAAATGTTGAAAATAAATGAGAACTTATACCAGAACCCGGTATTTTTCGGTTTACCTATTAAATCGTAATAGGACAGTTTTTTCACAATTTATGTACTATAGCTGCTACAATAAGAAAAAAATAAATATAAATTGGAAATTGTTTCGTGGAATCCTCCATGTGCGAGTTTAATTTACAGTTGGCAAATTATTTTATGATTATGAAGTATCAACCGACCATCTTATAGGAAGTGGTAAGTGATTACCGCCGATTATATACCGAAGCTCAAATAGGATTAGTGTTCTACCTTAAGTGGGCCACAGACAAAGTTTCCCCACTTTTTTTTTATATTTAACCTAACGATAAGGCAGACGGGCTACCTGATGGAAAGCAGTCACCGTCGCCTATGGACATTTGCAACACCAGAGGAGTCACCAATGCATCGCCGGCTTTGAAGGAGAGTTCTTTTTACACCCCTCTTTAAGAGCCCCATGTCATAGTCCTGAGGGAATACCTCAGGAGGAAGTTCATTCCACATTTTGCACGTACGCGGTATAAATGACCGTGCAAACTGAACCGTGGAGGACCGTCACGGGGCAAGTTGATGTGGATGGAACCTCATCCTTCGGCGAGTGGTGCGATGAAGGAAGGGTGATGTAGGCACCAGATCAAACAGCTCCTCAGTGCACACACCATTGTAAAGCCGGTAGAACACGCAGAGGGAACCTATGTCCCTCCGCAGGCTTAAGGGTTCTAACCGATCAGAGATCACTGAGTCATTGACGAATCGCACCTCGCTTTTCTGTACGGAGTCAAGTGGGTTAAGCTGATATTGTGGTGCCCCTGCCACTTTACTACGCTATCTGCTACTTTACTATGTGTAACCGTAAATATTTTTATTCAATTGTAAATAGGATTGGTGTTCTGACTAAAGTATACTATTGTAAATTAAGTTGGAACGTCCCTGAAATACATAGGGCTTTACATTTATCCACTTGTATGATAATATCATATGATACTCACAAAATTGCGATGAATCTAACCACACCTCTTATGTTAAAATCCGACAAGCCATTTGGGCCGTAGAGTACACCAAAGAATCAGACATACATACTTACACACAATATACATACAAACATAGGTTTGAAAAACATCCCTCGGCAGTCGGGTAAAAGTCGTCTCTATAAAAGCACCCTGTGATATAATGGCTTAACGAAAGAAATTTCCTTTTGTATATAAAATGTTACGAGGCTTCTCACGTTTTCTTTGTCAACAAGGGGTCAAACTAAAAATAACAAGTATCAACAGGATTCATAATTGCTTATGAATCTTGCTCAATATTTTATATAAGATTGAAGTAGAAAATGAGCTTGCAGTCCACCTGATGCCTGATGTGGTCGAAGTGGTGACAAACACCATATAGATCAGGTTCTATGTTACGCTGATCACACATAAGTTGTCATTCCTGAGGTCTGACCACTATCCACACCCATCTACTGAAAAGGAAAACTGTTTCGTGCTAGAAACGTGTGGCGGTGGTACCTCCCCGATTGAACCACTCTAACCCTACCAACTTTCATAAGTAGTTCATAACTATGTAGTTTGACTTCTCTAATTTTTATTAAAATATAAGGGTAAATGGCTACTGCCGTCCAAAGACATCTGTAATAAACCCCGGATAGGTTTAGATATTCTTACCGTGAAAAAGTAAGTCTCCCTTATCACACCTAGGTGTGATAAGGGATTGTTCAGCGCTGCTGTGTTCTAGTCTAGACTAGAACACAGCAGCGCTGAACAATCCCTTATCACTTAGTCTAGACTAGAACACAGCAGCGCTGAACAATGCTGTTGTTAGGCAGAAATCGGTTTGGAGGTGGTGCCGACGGAGTCGGAAAAAAAAATCTACCAATTCCCTAATTGGTAGATTTTTTACACGTCTACAAGTATGTTTGACTTCAGAGGGTCTACTGTATCAGTAGTTTCGTAGAATTTTGAGTTTATTCGGATATACCTAAATCTTATTTAGTTTCTGATGACATGCCTATTGATGTTATAGCACTTAAGACGTACCTAACTTTAAAGTCGTTTTAAATATTAATGAAAATCGTGTTGTAGCCAGGTTGTTATGGGTACAATATCTAGGGTAGTCTAGGGTACCTAAATAATTAATAACGATCGATACCCCAGGCAGTGCAGTAAGTCTGTCCCTATGCAATTATTGCGAAAATAATCATTTATTTATGGGCACTTTGTTGTAAGGACTGTTTCTATGGATACTGGTGCATTACCAAGGGTACCTTAATTATTAATAAGATTTCTGCGGCAAGTCGAAGATAATTTATGGGGACTTTGTTGTAAGTATGGTTTCCACGGATACTGGTGCATTTCTCAGGGCTTCTGGGGTACCTACATTATTAATTAGATTTTTCCTTTAAGTGGAAAATAATTTAAGGAAACTTTGTTGTGAGTATGGTTACTACGGATACTGGTGCATTTCCTAGGGCTTCTAGGGTACGTACATTATTAATAAGGTTTTTGCGGTAAGTGGAAAATAATTTAAGGAAACTTTGTTGTAAGTATGGTTTCTATGGATACTGGTGCATTTCCTAGGGCTTCTAGGATACCTAAATTATTAATAAGGCTTTTGCGGTAATTGGAAAATAATTTAAGGAAACTTTGTTGTAAGTATGGTTTCTATGGATACTGGTGCATTTCCTAGGGCTTCTAGGATACCTAAATTATTAATAAGGCTTTTGCGGTAATTGGAAAATAATTTAAGGAAACTTTGTTGTAAGTATGGTTTCTATGGATACTGGTGCATTTCCTAGGGCTTCTAGGGTACCTGCATTATTAATTAGATTTTTCCTTTAAGTGGAAAATAATTTAAGGAAACTTTGTTGTGAGTATGGTTTCTATGGATACTAGTGCATTACTTAGGGTACCTTAATTATTAATAAAGTTTGTGCGGCAAAGTATAGATGTAAGGTGCAATACGGACTTTTCATCGTATTTATTTATGTCCTGTTAGTCATTGGTTTTTCCTAGAATTATCAACTTTTAAAGAACAGATAGTTTATTTTAGAGACTTCATAATTTACGAAAAAAGGTTTTAAAGACGTGTTTTTTGTGAAAATAAGGGATTCTTAAGTCCTACTTAAGTAAATTGAGATTTATGTACCTACTTAGGTACTACATACAAATAAAATAATTGACTGTTAGTTATTTCTAATAAGTATATATGGGCGGCGAGACATTTTATAATATATAATATTAATGTTTATTATGTTAATTTTGATTGTCAATGTGAAATTAATATTTAGATTAAAATATGGACGACTTCCGGTAGTACTTCAACACACTTTGTTAGTCATACCAAATAAATTATATGAATTATAATAATATTAAATATTTATTCTCGTATTTTTAAAACAATATTTTAAATATAATGTTATTTTATTAATAGTTAAATTTATTGTGAATCACGTCACTTGTTATAACAAAACAAGTGATGTGAGAGGGTAGTTCTTACGCTGTTTGTCACTCGAGTAGTATTTAAGTCCACGCGCTGGTAGAGCGTGGTTCATTCGCATTTAATCAGTCGTGTAAGCCGTTACTCTGCCCGAATTGTAAATAAAAGTGAATAAAAGTGATTCTCATATTAAAGTCATTTCGTTCAGTTTATTAATAAAGTGCGATTAATAAAGTGGGATATCGCCGACATATACGTTTTTGAATTTTAGTATTTAGGCTTCCTTTAATTTATTTCAAACATTACGTATCCGCGCAAAAATATTAAAACCCATGAAATCTTAAAAGTACTTTTTTATAATATAGGAGTAGCAGACGAGCATGCAGTCTACCTGATGGTAAGTGGCTACTGCCGCCCATGGACATCTGTAGTCAACCCCAGATAGGATTAGATATTCCTACCTAAGGTCGGCCTCAGATGCGCCGCTACCCCTGAGGACGAAGCTGGAACGCCTCGGAAAAGTCTGTCTCCCTTACCACACCCTTCAAACCGGAACACAGCAGCGCCTAACACTGCTGTTATTAGGTAGAAATAGGTGTAGTAGAACTTACTATCAAACGAGCCCAAACTCGATAGGATTCGATTATTTCATTTCAGTATTCCCATAACAAGTTCCGAGTAACATTTACATATGAGAACGTGCAGTACATACATAAGTATATTCATCATCAACCCATTACTGTTCCACTGCTGGGCACGGGTATCCTCTCAGAATGAGAAGGATTAGGCCATATTTCACCGCTTTGGCCAAGTGCGTATTGGTGGACTTCACATACCTTTGAGATTTTAATTTATTTATAAATCTCTCAGGTATGCAGGTTTCCTTACGATGTTTTCCTTCACCGTTTAAGCAAGTGATAATTAATTTCTAATACGCACATAATTTGGAAAAATCAGAGGTGCGTGCCTGGGATTTGAACCTCGGACCCCTCGATCAAGAAGCCAAGTTTCTTAATCACTAGGCTATGACTGCCACCTATACATAATTATATATCAGATAATTATATAAAGCTTATTAAATAATCAATACAGTTTTCTAAAGATACCAAAATAAATAATAAATATTTGTGTCTAGATTTGATACAAAGGGCGGTTGGCGTTGGTAGGAGTTGTGGGTAGAATTGTGGGGTGGCGTGGGTCTGAGGGGGTAAATTCTAGCCTCGTGCGTCAAAGGCGTGGGGTGAAAATGGAAATGGAAAATGTTTCATCATTTTACCTTTGCACGTGTTCGCTCCCACCTTTCGACTTTTTATAGAATTTACGTAATGCAATTTACGTAAACAGCTATTTACTACAAAATAATGTTAGCAATTTAAATTAGAGAAATTACATAGTGCTAAAAAGTAATGGTAGTGGCTAGATTTTTCTTTTTATATTTATTTATTAAACGATGAGGAAGACAGGCTACCTGATGAAGCTGTCACAGTCGCCTGTGGACATTTGCAACACCTGATGGTAGGAAATGTTAATTAAGTTCAAGTATAATACATATTAGAAGTCCGCAGAAAGTCTCCAACGTTCCACCAATCCACGAGTATGTTAATTATTTTTTAAACTTTTTCTGTTAAAATATTGTAGAAAAGATAATTTGATTCTAGCATTTTATAGAAGTGAATCTAGTTAAACGAAAACATGCGAGACGGTATTTAAATATGAAATAAGAATTAAAAAAAAATATGACAATAACAAATAGAATAAGCAAAGTAAATTTATTATGTAGGGGAAGGTTGTTTTAGTCGTACCAGCGCCTAAATCGTACCACAGCAATATCTAATCTCCTATATACAAAAAGCAAGGTCTGGTGCTTCAAACGTATGCTAGTTAGTTGTGCGAGTAAACAAAAATAACAGGGCACCATGTCAGCACCATTGATTTAAAAATATTAAAAAAAACAAGTTTTTTCGATGTTTTCACTAAAAAATTAAGTTCATTCGTAAGCAATTTCAAGGGAAGTGCGAATGTTAAGTTAATTTCTGTGATTCTTTTTTATTTTTGACGCATCCTACTATTCATTTAGTTATAATAGTATTGTAAAAAATTTAAAGGTTATGTCAGTAATATTGTTTTCAAATTTTGATGTGTAGCTGCTCATGTCGTAAGGAATTCTAAAGTCGTACCTTGTAGGGCTTAGGCATTGTTAGAAATTATTCACAGTTTTTGTCTTTATGAGCTAAACATTTTATGTTTCTCAAAATAAGCAACTATACTTGCAAGCAGGAGGTTACGAATGAAGGAAAGCTTTATTGAAACTTAGAAATGTGAAATTGGAATTTAATTAACATGAAGTAAATACATGTAGCAGCAAATTTCGGCACCCGTTCAATTAATCCCGATCAAAATACAACGTAAGCGTTTACATGAAATCTTTTATTCTTTTTCGTACAAAAAGAGAAAACGCCAAATGGGTGCAATTACCAGTGGTATTACTTTAGGTACGACTAAGGCTATAAATAGGTGATATGAGGCGCCTGGTCGCGTGCGTTTGAACGCCAGACCGAGCAGCCCCGCCTGCTCGCGCTCTAGTGTTTCCTAACCCAGAATTTTCTCTGGCCTTTCGGCCGGTTCTCGCCTACTCGATATTATCGATAGCGGTCCGTGCTTTGTTTATCGCCAATTTATTGGGAATAAACAAAACTCACGTCCCGACGCGTTTGAGTTGGTGGATACCTAACGGTGCCAACGAAACCAACTAGCGTTGACCCGGTGCGCTTCTCAGACCTCTCGGCCTGAGAGAAACCGGCAGACCCGATCCCACTGCACTTGGGCTATCCCAAGGGTGACGGTAGCAGTTACTTTCCCTTAGGGGTAATTGCATTTCCCTCCCCCTCCCCGTTAGCTCCCTGCCTCGGCAGGGAGGCATCCCAGGTTACCATGGCCTACATGGTAACAGATAGGTTTTTCGAGGCTCTGTCCTCCCTCTTGAGCAAGGAGCTCAATCGCCCATTTGACTCAGTCAAACTCCGCTCCCTTTGCGAGCCCTTGAAATCCGTAACGGATCCCCTGTCCGTTACTGATTCACCCGCATCCCCTGATGCCACCCCGAGACACGAGATGGACTTCGATGCCATCTCGCTCAAACGCCCCCGCCTCCTCCGACGAATCGTCGGAGCACACCCTCATCACCGCCCCCTCCTCCGACGACGACCAGGGTTTCACCCCTGTCAAGTCGAGGAAGACCAAGAAACGACCGGTGAAACGCGTCGCTAAGGCGACAAGTGAAACCTCTTCCGAGGCCTCTTTCGAAGCCACCCCAGCCCCAGCGGCCCCCGCTCTGGCCCCCGTGCCAAAAGCCTCCACTCTGGCCCCCGTGCCAAAAACCTCCACCGAGCCCCAGAGCTCAACCCCCGCGGCTAAGCCCGCCAAGCCAGCCACGCGCTGCGAACCGGCACTTGCCAAGTGCAAACCGCCCCCACACATTTTCTTCAGAGATAAGTCGAAATGGTCCGACTTCTCTAAAACCCTAGTGGAAAAACAGATCCACTACACCAAGGCACGTAACCTTCGCGACTCTATTCGCGTTTCATGCCCCACCACCGAGGACTTCAGGAGCCTCATTAGGCTCCTAACTCACCTTCAACTCCCGTACCACACGTACGCTTTAGAAGAGGACCGCAAAATCAAAGCGGTCCTTAGGGGTCTCCCCTACGAGCTTCCCACCGACGAAATCCAAACGGATCTAGTCAACCAAGGGTTCCCCGTGGAAGGTGTACACAAGTTGTACAACCGCAACGGGGTCAAATACCCTCTAGCCCTGGCCATTCTAGCCAAGACCCCGTCCTCCAAGGACATTTTCAAGGAGAAGGAGCTCACAATCTGTGGCCTCTCTGAGATCAAGGTGGAACCACCGAACAAGCGTGGCTACCCTGCCCAGTGCCACCGCTGCCAGCTTTACGGCCATGCAGCGGCGAACTGCACTGCCCCCCCAAGGTGCGTCAAGTGCCTAGAACCCCACGCCACACGTGAGTGCAAGAGAACTCGTGAAGACGAGTCCCCTCCTGCCTGCGTGCTATGCACCACTTCAGGGCACCCGGCTAACTACCGTGGCTGCCCTAAAGCCCCCCGTCCCGCTCAAAAGAAGGTTGCTAAAAAGCAGCCCTCGAAAGCAGGCCCACCTCCGGTCAATTCGACCAATTTCCCGCGGCTAGGGGCCTCCAAAACCCCAACCGCTCCCATGAGTTGGAGGAAAGTCGCACCCGCGACCGCCCCACCAACCCCGGCCCCTAAGGCCACTCCCACTCCCCGTCCCACCCAAGACGCATCGGTAAGGGAACATATCATGTTCCTTAAGGACTGCGTTAAGGGCGTGAACCTCGACGAGATCATACTCGTCTCGCAAAAGATGCGTAACGCCAGCCAGGCGGAGCGCATCGCAATCTACTCTGAACACTTAGCGTTGTTCAAGTCCATTCAATGAGTAACGTTCATACTCAACCCCTTCATCCCGGTCGTCAAAAACCTAAAGGCGTCTCGCTTATCTCCTTCAATGCACGAGGTCTTAAGCCTTGCATTCCCGAACTCAAAGAGTTCGTCCGCAACAGGGATATCGACCTGTTGCTTGTTCAGGAAACTTTCCTCAAGCCCTCCCTTAAAGGCGTAAGTCTCCCCTCTTACGCGCTTGTACGTAATGACAGAGCCGACGACCGTCGTGGCGGAGGCACTGCCATCTACTACAAGAGATCCTTCCATTGCACCCCTCTGGAAACACCCAAGCTCACCAATATGGAAGCCACCATATGCAAATTAGGCATGACAGGACACCCGTCCCTGATCATAGCCTCAATTTACCTCCCCGCCAATAAAGCCCCTCTCCAAAGCGACTTGGAGGCCCTCCTCTCGCTCGGAGACTCTGTCGTACTATTTGGAGATTTCAATTGCAAACATACCGTTTGGAACAGTCGTCTGACTAACACCAACGGTAAGAAACTCTTAACCATTTCCCGCGCACTGGACTTTGATATCTTCTCTCCAACAGCGCCAACCCACTACCCCGATCGGGAAGACCAAGAACCCGACGTGCTGGATTTCGCCCTCCTTAAAGGCGTCGCGCTCAATACAAGAGCGATCGAAACACTGGACGATCTGGGCTCAGACCATCGTCCAGTCTCTCTACAGTTAGGTCCCTATGATCCAACCCCCCATACCTCCTCGAAAACCTTCACTAATTGGGAAGGGTACGAGAAATCTCTCACCTCGGCCATAGAGGCCCCCGATTCACCGTATACTATTCCCCCAGACTACCTTGTTAGCTCGGAGAAAATAGACAGTACGGTGAACTCACTCACCCAGCTAGTTCAGACTTCGCTTCATGACAACGCGAAGGTGGTAGAGGTCCCGAACCGCAAACTACCTTGTGAGGTCAGGAAGCTAATCCAAACTAAAAACGCAGCCCTCAGATGGGCCGCCAAGTATCCCACCCCTGTCCTTAGGAGGCGCGCTAACGCCCTCCAAAGGAAAGTCAGATCCCGGCTAGCCGAAATGAGGGACTCCAACTGGAACTCTCTCATGGAGGATATCCAACCTTCTCATAAGGCATTCTACAAAATCGCTAGACGATTTCGTACCGAAGCCTTCTCAAGCACTCCCCCTCTCACGCGTCCCGACGGCAGCATAGCCTTCGAAGACGCTGAGAAGGCCGAATGCTTCGCAGATAGCATCGCTGCGCAGTGCTCCCCCAGCACTCAACCGTGCGACCCTATCCACATTCACAAGGTGGAGGAGGAGGTCCTTAAAAAGATCTCTCTCCCTGTCACCTCTGCTCCCATTAAAATCACTACAGACGAGGTCCGGACCGTCATCCGCGGTTTGAAACCTCGCAAAGCCCCAGGTCCGGATGGTATCTCCAACCTGGCGCTCAAACACTTCCCCGAGCAGGCACTGACCCTTCTGGTCATTATCTTCAATGCCTGCCTCGATCTCAGCTTCTTTCCAACAGCCTGGAAGACAGCAACAGTTATCGGTATTCCCAAGCCTGGGAAACCGAAACATATTCCCTCCAACCACCGCCCCATTAGCCTCCTCAATGCAATGGGCAAGGTTTTCGAACGGGTGATCCTCGTCCACATAAGAGGGCACCTCTTCCCAATAGATGCTCCCCCACTCATCATTCCTCACCAATTTGGCTTTCGCCTCCAGCACTCGTGCCCCCAACAAGTCCACCGCATTGTCGAGTACATCACAAGCGGGTTTTATCCAAGACGTAACAAGACACTAGCAGTCTTCTTCGACGTCGCCAAGGCTTTTGACAAAGTCTGGCATGGAGGACTGGTATACAAGCTATACCATTCTGGTCTTCCTGATCGCCTAGTCCGCATCGTGGCTTCCTACCTTCAGGACAGAACCTTCCGCTACAGGCACGAAGGTATCCTCTCTCCCCCACGCCCCGTAACAGCCGGAGTCCCTCAAGGCTCAGTGCTCGCTCCTACATTATTCATATCGTACTCCAACGATATTCCTATCCCCAAAAATGGGGTGCAGCTCTCACTCTTCGCCGATGACACCGCCCTTTACATCCAAGGGCAAAAGGAGTCATCTGTCCTCGCCAAACTCCAACGCTCGGTCAACGAGTTAGGAGATTGGTTTAGGAAATGGCGCATCGAAGTCAATGCGGAGAAAAGCTCCGCAATGCGCTTCGACCACAAACGCAGGCGCTTAAACAACCTGCCCTCCGTCAAATTACTTGGGGCCCCCATTCCATGGAGGCCCACAGTAAAATACCTAGGAGTTACCCTTGACCCGGGCCTCACCTTTAGACCCCACGTCTCTAAGGTCACCCATACCGCCCGCTCTTACATGAGCCGCCTCAACGCCATGATTGGCAGACACAGCAAGTTGTCAGCCAGGAATAAGCGAGCGCTGTATAAGGTTTGCATTCGACCGGTGTTAACATACGCCTCTCCAGTCTTCGCTCACGCGAATCCCACCATCCTAGACAAACTCCAGGTCATACAAAATCTCTTTTGTCGTCGGGCACTTAATGCCCCCTGGTATGTCAGAAACGCTGACCTCCACCGCGACCTGGAGCTCGCTCCAATACAACAAGTCCTCAGACAATTCTCTGAAGCGTTCTTTGACCGCTCAGAAAACCATTCCAACCCCTTAATCAAGGGCGCAGCGGACTATGCTGCCCCTCTTCCTACCCGTTACAATTGCCGTCGGCCAAGAAATATCTTGACCGACGCTCCTAACAAACTCTCCACCGATGTGGAGAATCTTCTGGCCGCCCACAGGGGCGTTCAACTCTCCATAGAGAATCGTCTTCCCGACGATTCTAATCTTATTCATGATACGTTGACACCTTCAGTGTCATCTATCCAGCGGTAGCTCTCTAGGGAGCGCCGCTAGCGCCTCTCGCTCCGCAAACGAGAGGTCGCTATCCGATGTCGGCTGTACGGTCCCCTTGGACGAATGCCTTAAAGGAGTTTTTAGTGGGATGGTCCTCCCTTCAGGAGGACCTTTCAGTCAGCCCCACACGACGCAGGCACCGGCCGTCGCGGCCTGTAAGTGCTTGGACGCATTTTTTGCTCCTCCCTCTCCGTAGAGGGTCAGCCCTTTTTCCACCTACATCTGGGCGCCAAAAAAAAAAAAAAAAAAAAGCCTGGTCGCCTAAGTCGTACCGAATGTACTTTTTGGGAAAACGTTGAAGTCATTATTAAAAAAAAAAAGTTTTTAATAGTTTTTTAATAGTAATTTATACTTTAATAAATAAAGATTAAATTGACGCAAAAGATTGTCCTTCATATTAATAACCCTAAATAATATAGCGTTTTTCCTTAGGGGGTACGACTAAAGCATACTTCCCCTACAGGGAATGACAATTTAAATAGTAAAATTCGATTAGGTCTAAGACCTTACAAAATATTTACACATGGTTTTCAAGTAATTTATATTTTTTTGTAAAATTGGACAAAATACACATCAACCGTACTTTTCTGGCTTCGACTTTCGCAAATTATGCGATTTCTGTTTGGATTTTTTTGTTATTTGTATGTTTGAATTAAATTTATGAATAAAATGAGTAACACACCTTTCGAAAAGTCATATGTCTTACCTTTTTACAATATTACACCTAATGAAGTTACTATCCACATCATCAACTTTAATGACGTTATTGCAAAAAGTACCATCTGTACTTCTTTCCCGGAAGCTCGTGATCGTTTTACTAGCAGTCAGTCCATCGAACAACATAGTACTAAAAGTTTCGAACAGATGGCACTGTTTCTATTAAAAGCTTATCTAGAGTAAATTGCCATTGTGTACTTGTGAAAGTTTACAGCTAGTTGTAATAGATGGCGTTACGTACATATCCCAATATTAAAATTTGATCCATGTTTTTTAAGCCGTTTTCACGCAGTTAGACATAGGTTTTTATTGAACAAATTAATTAAAATTTAAATTTTTACTTTTACAAGTAATTTCCAACCTTTTAAGAAACATGTTATTAAGCAACTAAAAACAGCTAGTACCTGTAAAAAGATTTTTATCACATTATAAAGAACTTATTGACCTAAAAAGTTCTAGAAAAATCTATACCGCTAGACTAGATAAAGTTTAGTGTAAGAAGACTAATACCCATTTTACGCAAGATTGATGTGAAGAGTGCGCGGCGGCAAAAAGTGGAACATTTACAAGAATCTTTTAGCATAGACTCGCCATTTTTTACAGTTTTTTAGATGTAGGGAAGTTTCCATAAAATGGTTTCGCTAGAACTATACTTATGCATGTCACTTACGTGGTATCATTTTCGTTGCTATATAGGATGAAATTCTCTTAGCAGGTGTGGGTAATTAAGGTATTTTTAATGACTGGTAAGATTTTTGCAACACCAGAGGAGTCTCTAATGCATTGATGGATTTGCAACTTTCTTAAAGAGCCTCATGTAACAACACTCTGGGAATATCTCAGGAGGAAGATCAATTCAAAAACAATCATGCAAACTGAACCATGGATGAGTCCCACAGTTTGGTACGTATGGATAAACCCCTTCCTTCAGGTGGTACGTTGATTCCTTATAATTTAATTAATTTCAATCAGCTCAATATTCTCACTGAATAGGCCTATTTAGGACAAAATAATATATGCATGAAATTTAATAACATGCAATGTTGATAATGCTAAGTTATAATAACGTTTCGCCCTCTATTTTCGCTAATGAGGATATCGTGTTGGGTTTATATAAGTAGGTAATATATATATTCCGATTCTGAAAGCTACATTTGAATTGGTAATAACATTAATCTAGTTGGTAATACTATTGGTAAAACAATTCCAATTCCAATTTGAGAATTATAAAACCTATCGAATATAAAAACAGGATATTAAATTTGCTCTACTGGATCTAGCAGTTTTTTTTATGTCGTCTCCATAGATTTCGTTGTTTTATTTTATAAACATTTGTTTTATAAAAATACTTAGCACTTTCCATTTGCCGCAATCTCCAAACCTTTATAATGATTGGATTAAATTTGTTTCATACAATTTGGTTCACAAGCCAAGCCAAGCACTCTATCCACACGTTTAAATTTGTGATGGTTCGTTGATGTTTATCCAGCATGTGGATACGGCATAATACATATGTGTAAATAATTGTTATTATCGAGGGTCGAACTTAGTCCCATAATAAAACAAACAGGCTCAGCGCACACAGCGATACTAACGACTCTTGGAGCTGCTCTGCCATTATCCTGAAGTTGCCAATATCGCTTGCGGGTCACTGCTTTTTACAGTTAAGGTGATAGTGATGTAGCCCCTCGGCTCAACTGAATTGTTGGAATATTTGGAACTTTGTTTCACTATTTTTTCTATAAGATTAAAATGATAAACGAGCATGCAGTCCTCATGATGATAAGTAACCAATTCTATGTAGGACAATTTCTACCTCAAGTCGATCGCAGATGTGTTGCACCTCTTGAGGACTTAAATAATCGCCTCATAAGTCAGCCTACTGGCATCCATACCCTTTATCGAAAAACAAGAACTGATTGATGCTAGAAATAGGTGTGACACAGGAACCTCCCCGATTGAACCATAATAAATTTACCACTGTTCTGTTTCAAACTGGGATAAAAAATTTCGCGACTTGACTTTTGAGGATGCACCGTCGCTTTCTAGCCCCACAGCGTATAGTGCCAAAAGGATGTGTGTAGTCATATTATATTAGAATAGTTACAAGAGGTATTATAATTTGGTAGAACCCGTAAGGTTCGACCATAGAGGTACCGCTATTTATATTTCTAGCGTTTCAGTGCGTATCAGTGCAAGGGTATGGACGCCGACTTATATACCTATGAAGCAACAATCCTATGCTCTTTTATTATGTAACGGGTACTCACGATATGCGTTTTTAAATTTCTTTATTGCCGATATTTATGCGTTTAGTCTAAAATCATAAAATCCTATGCTATGCATCTGTGATCATCTTCGGGTAGCGCCCTGTTCTAAATGAAGTTGGGTGCAGCTGTTGATGGGCAGTAGTGACGTCTTACCATTAGATGGACTGCACGCTCCTTTGCTATTCAAGTTTGGATATTGATAGCAAGTCTGCTTTTTGCCTGAATCTACCCGATTTCATATTCCGATTTAGTCGAAGCTTTGCAATATAAATTTCAAAAACGAATTCCTAGATCCGAAACTTACGTACATCACTAGTTATCTATGAGCCCGACGGCGCGGACTCAACTTTGATAGTAAAAGGAAACAGAGGGGCAGTGGATTAGCATTTTATTTATATCTGAATCCGAAGTATCCGATGTCTAGGACCAGATCTTTACGGTCCAATTTTATATATTTCGCTTTGGAATCGAAGAATTGGAAATGGTTCTGAAATACGAGTAAGTAGGACATCTCGGTATTAAAGTTATTCGGCTTTGGGTCGATAGTCAAAATAATCTTGTTTTAGCAAAATGAGAAAGTTAAATTTATGAGATCAAAAGATCTTGATGATAAAATGATTTTAGAAGGCTTATATTTATAAAAGTTTTACTTGCAAAACCTTAGGAGTTACAAATTATATTGTTAAAATCATTAAAAAGTGTACTAATTGCATCTTGTGGTAGTAGAATAGCACCTTTTTTCTTTGACTGTTAATGTAGTAAGTGACTAAGGGTTAAAATCTAAAATTCCAGTATTTTTCTTCTTTTTCATGCAATTAGCATCAATACGCACAGATTGGCACATGATTTAAAAGATAATTAGGGTTTATGAATGGTTTGCCAAGAAGCTATTCTTTTATTCTCCACTGTAAAGATACGTCTGTTTCTACCATGAATTATTTTTTAGGATTAGTAGGTGGATGCCGACTGATTGATATTTACGAGGGAACCATCTCAGTCTTTAAAAGTGGCAACCCAGAAGTGATCGGCTTCAAGTAGAATCAGTTTTACATGGAGTTGCTTGCAAACGTTAATAGACAACGGTGTTCTCTTACCATCAGGTGTACTGCATGCTAGATTGCTACTTCTTAAAAAAATCCAATGTCGTACAAATCAATAAGTCTCTCTCAAACATATTAAAGCCTTTTACGAAAGCCCATAAAATAAACTGAACTTATATCGGATAGGATTGCTCATTTGGCCCAGTAACTTTAGATAGGTAACCCCGTGAGCATATTTGCATTCCTGACTTACTGGGAAGAGGAAATAGAAACGAGAATTCGTTCCGATTGCAAAATAAAATATGTATGGCAGGAAACGAAATGTTTGCTTCATGATATTGATGGGCTCATACTGTTTGAATTTAACAAACATGATATTTGGAAGTAAACATTAATCTCTGTATGCTTGATGTTTCTATTTTTGCCTGAGTACGGCGAAGTAAAAACGAGGGTATGTATGTATGTATGAACAGAATACAGATGAACATTTGTTTATACATACATACATACAGGAACAGATAAACATCTGTACATAAATACATACTCTGACGTTAGAGGAACTTTATATAGTTTTAAAAATACTTGTTGAGAAACGAAGACACAATTAAAAACGTTTTCTACACTTACACCCCCACTGCAGAGTGAGTGCAATGGACACATACATAGACGGATATACAAACACCCAGACCAAGAACAGAAATCTCAATTCAAAATTCAGATGTCTGTCTGGTCGAGGAACGAACCCGGGACCCTCTACGCGTCAGGCTGGTGTTGAGACCGCTCCGCCACGTGGGTTGTCCGTTGTCATGTATGAATGCATAGTTGCATACATTCGCAAAACATTACCTTCCGCAGTTGAGCAAAAAAAAATTAAAACCGCATATTGTAACAGTGTAGATGTCATGTGCAAAAAACTAAAATATAAATTGAATACTATTGTTATACTTGTAAATGTGGGTAAAGTTCGGTGAGGATGCTAGTTTTCGATAAATCGAACTCTTTCCATTTATAGTTCGGCTGCATTTTAGTCTGTCGATTTCAGCTGTCGAGTAAAAAATAGTTTTCGTAACTCTAAGGCACTTGTCCAATTGTAACCGGGTAACGAATTTGTGCGAAAGATGTTGAAATGAAATTTTAGTGTTAAGAAATACAGAGATGTCATTATTAATTTTACCTGGACTCTATGGTCCGCGCCAAACTGCTCCGCTCTGTAGTTGTTGCGAGCAGGTGTAGTCATACAATTTGCTATGGCGACGCGATTCATTTCTATATTCAGAGCGGACTAGGAGTACAAAAATATACTATTGAAATGAGAATTTAGTGTTAAGAAATACTGAGATGTCATTATTAATTTTACCTGAACTCTATAGTCCGCGCCAAACTGCTAGTCTGCTCTAAAGTTGATGCGAGCAGGTGTAGTCATACAATTTGCTATGGCGACGCGTTTAATTTCTATATTCAGAGCGGACTAGGAGTTTTACGCGGACTATACTTAGGACAGATAATCCAGCGCTTCTACTAATTTTTCTACATATCCACAGTTTTGTACCGGGCCATTACAACACGAAATAATATTTGTTAGTTATTAAATTTCATAACATGAGTTTCACCAATCATTAACTCATTACTGTCCCACTGCTGGGCACGGGTCTCCTCTCATAATGAGAAGGATTAGGCCATAGTCTACCGCGCTGGCCAAGTGCGTATTGGTAGACTTCACATACATTAGAGATTTTTTTTAATAAATCTCTCAGGTATGCAGGTTTCCTCGCGATGTTTTCCATCACCGTTTAGCAAGTGATAATTAATTTCTAATACGCACATATCTTGAAAAATCAGAGGTACATGCCTGGGATTTGAACCTCAGACCCCTCGATTGAGAGGCCGAGTTTCTTAACTATCACTGTTATGTTTTTATTTTCACCCACGGAGCTAGAATGCATATCTGTCATCAGAATTAGATGATTTCTATATTATATTTGTATACAATTCCTGAAGTACCTACTCTTATAATATCGGCTTAGGTTATAATCTACAAAGTTGAGAAATTTCAAACGATGTTGGGATATAGATGGCTTACCGCAAGTGGTTAAATTTCATTCGCGCTTCTGTACTTTGAGGGGCATACCAGACAGTCGGTCCTATTATTACCTATATATTATACCTTGTTAAAATTAAATTAATTAAATTAAACGCTTTCTAAACTCACAGTCCCACACTAGGATTCCCTGTATCGTAGGTGCCATGGACAGACACAAAGACGAATACGCAAACACCCAGACACAGAACATATCTAAATTCATCAATCAGATATTTGTCTGGCCGGGGATCGAACCCAGAAACCTTTGCGCGTCAGACCGGTATGGTGACCGCTCCACCATGCGGGTCGTCATTATTATCTTAATCTAACATAGATATTTTTGAGTGACATTTAATTTATTAGCAAATAAAACATGTAACCTAACCTAACCTATCCTCAGCGACAAACTATTCTCGCTCGTTGTTTACCCGCTTCTGATACAACAATTCGTTAAAAGTATTCCGTAGTTAATTGAAGTCGAGACATTTCCTTCCTACCACCCATTTCGGAGAACAAGTGCGTACAGTTATTGTTTTGCGCGTATTGTCAGGAAAACAATGGCGTACGTCGCATGTATGCACTCCGCGTAGTATTTAGGGTTCCGTACCTAAAGGGTAAAAACGGAACTCTATTACTAAGACTTCGCTGTCTGTCCGTCTGTCACAGGGCTCTATCTCTGGAACCGTAATAGTTAGATGCTTTAAATTTAATTTAAAATTAAATTTTCATAATGTATTTACTTCTATTGCCGCTATAACAGCAAATACTAAAAATAAAATTAAGTTGAATATTAAAGAGGGTCTTCATACAACAAACCGGTATTTTTCGGCATTTATCGTACTAGGAGGACAATTGAATTTCTTACAATGCGTTTACTATAACCGCTATTATAATAAATACAAATAGGAACAATAAAACACATTTTAAACAAACAATAAAAAATAAGTAAAATATATTGAAAATTTAGTGGTACGGAAGTCTCCATGTGCGAGCTCGACTCGTACTTGGCGAGTTATATTGAAAGCCTCTCACTTTGCCGGGTGTTCCATCTGGGAAGGAGTATGAAATAGCTGGTAAATTCAAAAGGCTCTGTTGTAATACGTTTTGAGAGTCCTTAGCGACATGGAATTGAAAACAGAAGCCGCGTATGTAAATGCAGTGCGGTTTGAATAGGTTTCTACGTTTGCGGGAGAAATTTTATAAGCTTTCCATACTATAGAATGTTTTAGTTTACATTTTTTTTCGTATAAAATGTAGATTCTTACTCATATAATTCATAATAGAATAATTATTAGCAAATAAAACATGACTTAACCTAACCTAACCTAACCTAACCTTTTTTTCTTTTTTCTTCTCGAGGAGGAAACCTTCAAAAGGTACCCGGTGCCGTGGGAGCGACACGACACTATAAGTTACTTCTAGAATATTATTTACAATAACATATCCTTAAAAATATGTTTCTCTTTTTATTTCATGATATGTCATTTTTTGTACCAAAAAATTGTTTTTTAATTTAATTTTCAATAGTTATCTGTTATGTACAATGATAAAATGTGCCAAGATAAAACAGATACTATAGGGAAATGTTTCACGGAACAACTTCGGAAAATTGCAATACAGACATAAAATAACGTTACACCGAATATAGTAATTTAATTAATGATATTATCATTAGTCAAAAAGTATTTGATGGTGGAAAAGATCGAACAACAATTTCACCCACCGATCGTATATTTGGTCGGAACGTTCATTTGTCACGAAAACGCCAGGTTTTATATTATTCAACACTTTAAATCACTTCCATTTGTCACGATGGGTTTACTGGATCAGGGAGCATCAAATCAAAGTAAAAATAACTTCAAAAAAGTAATAAGTAATAAGTGACTTCAAAAAAGGAGGAGATTACTCAATTCGACCATACGAGTATATATGCTTTTTTTTCATGTTTGTTCAGCGATTTTTTCGCGATGCCGCGACCGATCGATATAATTCATACACCATTGTATGCGGCTAGTTTCACAGGGGGTCCCATTTCGAGGAAATTTGAAAATTTCCAGTTTTCCCGGAAAATTGGAAAAACCCGATTTAATATAAACTTCAATAACTCGAGTAGATCTTAACCAATTTCAATTTTCTTTTTTTCATATGAAAGGGTGTTTCGTTGCGGTACTTTCTGACCTTAACATTAGTATGCTCTGATGATTAGAACTTAAGTT
Organism: Epargyreus clarus clarus; assembly: GCA_014595695.2. Classification (NCBI taxonomy): domain Eukaryota; kingdom Metazoa; phylum Arthropoda; class Insecta; order Lepidoptera; family Hesperiidae; genus Epargyreus; species Epargyreus clarus. The sequence goes on from JACTTY020000029.1 coordinate 4,331,493, forward strand.
ATGGGGTGGAACTCATCATCACTACCCCTGCTTTTTAAATATTTTATGACAACTTACCTTCTGCCCACTCAATTTTCATGAAACTTAAAATAAACATTGAGTATCTAGGTTAACATGATATGATGGAAAATTTGACCTTCTACTCTTCAACTCTGATAATGCAGAGGTGCCTCCTGCCTCAACCATACAAGTTAGGCATTTGGAGCTTACGTATATATGATAAGGTCTTTGAGTAGAGACATATGATGGAAAATATGACCTTCAATTCTTCAATCCTGATGATGCAGATGTGCCTCCCATGTAAAGTATATAGAATAGACATTTGTTGTAATGAAGTTGCTAGACAGAGACATATGATGAAAAATTTGACCTTCAACTCCTTAGATCTGATGATGCAAAGGTACCTCCAGCCTAAGCCACTTGAATAAGCAATTTAGTGCTTTCACACATATTTTACAGGTCCTAACCAGGTACATGTAATGAAATATATAACCTCAACTTTTCAACTTGACAATTACTTTACTTTACAAATATAAAATATGATTAATGAATACGTTGTAGTTTTTCTTAACTATTAATTTAAGGTAAATTGGACCGACTCACTCGCAGAGTTTTACCACCTAGTTTGATTTATTTACTTTTCTGTTCCAACCTAATCTAGTCAATAATATAGTATAGTAGTAAGACTAAGGGAGAAGGGTGCGGTAGCGCCCTACGAGCGGGTAGATCCAATCCATATGAATTCAAACCTTACCTTTATTCATGATAACCTTTATACAATTTTACATAATATTAATACAAACGTTAGCATATTATCACTAAAAAGGGTGAAAAAAAAATTTAACAAAAAAATAAAACCGACTTCTAAACTTCTAAACAGACTTGATAACGGCGTAAACAGCGTCTCCAATATGAGCGCCAACTTCAGAAATATGTACTAAACCAACATTTATTTCAATTGTTTTTTACTTTGTAGTGACATAGAAGTCGGTTTTTTTGTCGGTATTTTTTTGTTATTTTTTTTTATTTTTAGTGTTTTATGTTATATTATTTTTACTTACTCTAGATATTTTCAAGTGTCTATCTATTACGGTTCAAGCGATAAAGCCCTGTAACAGACGAGACAGACAACGGAGGCTTAGTACCTAATAGGGTTCCACTTTTGTCGTTTTGTTACAGAACCCTAAAAACGTAACCACTTTATTCGTAACATTCATTCCGAAATAGCACTAGCTTAAATTATTCAGCGGTCTG